>CM076412.1:28809385-29106885 GCA_038363315.1 Mugilogobius chulae
TCTAAAGTCTGCACTGTTGTCGTGACAACAGAGCAGCTAAAACTAAAATGCTGCCAAACACTCCCCAGAACAGAAGCAAACAAAAGCAAATTTTATCAGATGTTGTCATCAGATTTTTGCTTCAGTCAGAATGTTGAGCAGCATTTTAAAATAAATGTCAGTGCATAATCTCTATAATTAAAGATTGCACTGTGTAACTTTTTGGAAGAGTCATCAGCACAATTCAGTAGAATAAAAAAAGTTTAAACTAACTTTCTGAAAGGAGATAATGCATGTTTGAAGTCACAGGAACAGCTTTCTAAGAAAACAAACATAAGCCAGCCAAATAATAGTCCATCTTGTGATCATACAAGCCCGCTTGAAGCAAAAACACAGGTTTTTATTATTAATTTAGTGTAACAAACAGTGTTGGGTATAATGTAACTCAGTTCCTGTAATTAGATACAATTTGAATAACATAGCGTAACTGAGAAAATACCTGTTATTTATTAACAAAATACTTTGTTACTTTTAAGTAAAATATCCACAAACATGATGTATTGTGTCAGATAAAACAGCTCACAGACCAGTTCTGCAGATATAACCAGCCTCAGAATCATTTTTAATGTTGATGTTTGAGCAGCTCATTATTTTATGTATCTCTGTTTAAAGGTGCACTGTATAAGTTCCTGGAGGTGAAAAGTCGTCTACACAATTCAGTGAAATGATTAAGTTAAAACACTTTGGGACTGAATAGAGATAAATACATTTATGCCATAATACTGTATGTAAAAAATCAGCTAAAGGAAACGCTTTTCTGTGGAAACAAGCATGTTCGGGGTCCTCCAGGACAAATGATAGACTATGTTTGGCCACGCAAGCCTGCTCAAAGCAAACATGCATTTTTTGATTAATTATTTATGTAACAAATGCATCTAAATGACAAAAATATGCATTTATTCAAGTTTATTATGGGCCAAAAAGTAGTCCATCTATAAACGTCAGAAATGAAACCTAAAATCCTATATAGCGCATATTTAATACAGAGGTTTGCCATTTAAAATGAATTTTGTTTAGACTCAGTTTGTTTGTTTTTTGTTGCTAAATGAAAGACTGAAAAGGTGCTTCATGTCAAAGTACAACGTTACCAACAGAAGAACCTGGCTCTTGCCCACCATCTGGACTCATGACATCATCACATCACAACATGAACACCGCCCATTAGTTTGAGAAAAGACAAACATTTAACCCGACTTACCTCCAAACCGATGCAGAAAGATGAAAAGAAGCGAGACACGAGAGTAAATAAAAATCATCTTCAGCGGAGTCGGGCTGATCTGAGTTTGCTGAATGTCTCTTCCTCATTTGTCGTCGTATTTTATTTTGGTCCATCCTGTTCCGCCCACATCTGTTTGACCCAAGAATGATCGAAGTGTGACAGACTAAGTGTTGGCACAGTTTCACACTTACAACACACTTCTTCTTCTCCACTGAGCTGCGTTTCTGTCGTAAAGTAAACTGGTACAAGGGTTATGCATTCTAATGTCAGCAGTGAGTGGCAAGAATACATCATTATTTATTTAACAAATACATTTTACAGACAAATTAATGAGAGTATTAGCTGTACAGTTTTGCAAAATAATCTTTATTTATTTAGCTAACAAATAAAAATGTATAAATGATCAAAGAAACAGGAAAAACTACACAAATGTGAGTTATTTTAAAATCACAAGCTTGAATGTTTCTGGTAAATGTTATTCAAAGCGTCAAAACAAAAAATCCCAATCTCCAATCTGCCAACAAAACATTAGATTGAACAGTCAACAAGGTATTTACCTAACGGTGCTATATCCGATTTCTACTTCCTTAAAAATGCAAATGTTGCTTAATTTCTAACTTCCCACATCAGTCGCATGTTTTGCTCTTGATGTATTCTGAGCCTCCGAATGGTTCACCACTATGTGTTTTAAGCTTTTGTCACAGCTGTTAGGAGCGAGATACTGCAGCTAGTCACAAGGACAGCAACAACAACAACAACAACAACAACAACAACAGGAGAATTTAGTTGAGATTTGTAAACAATTGGAAATCTTTTTTTTTTTTTGCCCAGCCTTACATTATAAGTCAAATTACTTCCTTTAAAGGTTGGGTAGCTAACTTTTTCAGTTGTGCTTTTCACTAAAAAGTATACAATAAATATAGCACTTGTGGTAAAAATGAGACTTCTGAGTACTGTCTGAACTGAATAATCAAGAATTTTAGTTCTAATCAGGAGCTAAATGTATCGCTCTGATTGGCTGAGCTGGGGTGGTCGCTCCAGCTTCACTTTGTTGTTTGTAAAAAGAAGTTTATAAGCCATAAATGCAACTGAAATGAATACATGTCGATATTAACCATGTGTGGAAGGATTTTTGAGAGAAAGTGATCAGATCTTAATCCTAAATTGTGTTTGAGGGGTGAAAATCACCTACCCCACCTTTAATCTATGAATTATGAGACCATGTTCTAAAGGGGACCTATTGTGTGTTTTTTTAATATTTAGTAAGAAACTAGAACACATGCAGAGCAGTAATTTACCTTTTGTTCATTGTGAAACACAAAGTTGATCTAAAACTACTTGGAAACAGCTCTACTGTCTTCCTGTTCAAAACTGCAGAACTGATAAGCCCCGCCTCTTCATTTAAAATGTAACTTTAAAAATATGTTTTTATTGTTGGAAAGTGGCTCTGGGACAGTTTTGAACCATATATGCTTCACTTTGAATATTAATCTTTTGAATTATAACAAGTAAATACAGACAAGTGGGAGGGGATAGGTGGTAGGTGAGAACGGGGGTTTCTGAGCAGCTGAAGAACAATAAAAGATTACTCAAACATGCATGATCAATTCAAATATAACTTTGAGTAAACTAATGATGAAGGAAGGTCATTATAACAAGGTTAAAAACTTAGAAAAGTGAATTGACAGAATAGGTCCCCTTTAACAATAATTTCATTCATCAATTCACTTTCTACAGCTTAATCCCGTTAGGGGTCGCGGGTGACTGGAGCCTATCCCAGTGACTTTGGGCCTTAGGCGGGGGAACACCCTGGACAGTGGCCAACTTGTCTCAGGGTTAGACAGACAACATTCACTCTCTCATTCACTCACTCACAGGGACATTTACAGTGATGCCAATTAACCTAAACATTAATGTTTTTAGAGGTGGGAGGAAACTGGAGAAAACCCACGGTGACACGGGGAGAACATGCAAACTCCACCCAGAGAGATCGTGAGAATTTATATGGTTTGACCCGGGAGCCGAACCACGAGCTCTAACTGCTCTGCTACTGTGCACCCACAGTAATTTTAAATATTAATTTTGCTGCCTCTCCCCTCACCAGATAGACGTCATAACATTAATTTATGCATATAGCAATTTAATTGGCCCTGTGCATGGAATGTCATTTGGCTTTTCAAAATGCTAACTGCCTGTTAGCATGTTCATTTCCTGTTTAGTTCATTTCTATGTGGCTTTAGTACTTCAGTTTAAAATAAAAAAAAACAAAACTTTAAGATCAGGCAGTGAACAGTGAGTTGGTGGTTTTCTCTGAAGACATGTTAAATATTTTACAAATGAGAAGAATATTTCACCAACGAACCAAAGTGCTGGTTTGTCTGTCAATGCTAACGCTAAAGTCTGACAATTTGAAAATAACAGCTTCTATGCACAGGGTCTATTGTCATTTTATATATGTTTTTAACCCCATTATGTTAAGTGTACAATTATTATTACTTATTTATTTTGATACTTACGAATGTCACAAAAGTACGCCATTAGAAAGCCTAAAACGACACACTTATTTTTCTGCAGTTAGCGGATTTACAGCTTGAAACCGTAAAAATCTAATGTTACAATCATTTGCTTTGTTGAATCTGTGAGGAGGGTTTGTGTGAACATCAGTACTGTGCAGTTCTGTTGACTTTGCCGTAGATGGCGCTGTGTTCAGACGAGCGCAGTTTCACTTTGGAGTAAATCACAGAGTCTTCGTCTTTAACCTGCAACAGCGCAAACAAGAAATTACAACAAGAAGAAGAACGCAGTTTGGTAAATGTCAAGTTTAAGGGTTTTCTTAGCAAATGTTTCTTTTATTAACCTGTTTTTAGCGTTACGTTTGTGGTGGTTTATCATCGCGTAAGTCTCACTTCTGTCTGGATCAGGCTGTGGAGGAAAAAGAGTTATAAACACTTTTGTCTTTTTTCCCTCTCATTTTAGCAGTGACAGCAAACATGAACGCCATAACTTCACATGCTTATTTTCTATTCTCGGACAACAGAGAAAATAGCAATTAATCAATAATGTGAGTGATTATAATGCTTATTTATAAAAAAAGGAACTCTTAGAAGTTGCTTTATTATAAATTTCACTCACCAAGCATGATCTGTTGGTTGTGGGTCACCTGTGCAAAACAAAGATGGTCATTTTAACATTAAAAAGAAGCATAATCGTCATTCAAAGTTACAGTTTACTCTGATATGTCTGAGTATTACTGCATTGTCCTATTTTCAGAGCTAACGTGTAAAGCCGCCTGGGCAAACTGACAGCTTCTGAGCAAAGTGCTACTCTTCATATTTCTTTTTGATTCTTTAGCTTGATGCCCTAGTATTTATCACAATAAATTGTCAAAATGGTATGCTTGCTATAATGATAATTTGTCACACTAATGACTGCGGCCTTCCACCATTTGTCCAGGTTCAAATATGGCCCTTGGAGAAAACAATTGGTAAAGGTTAAGGTACATTGTTCCTGTAGGATAATTTGAGCATCCTTCAGTGCCTCTGGGGCATCTCTTCAGGAGTCATTGAAGGAGGAGGATTTCACCCAAACCTACATGATTTGGTTGGTGAGGAACCCACCCAGACACGGGGTGAAGCATGCAAACTCCACACAGAAGACCTGAGCCATGCAAGAGTTGAGCCCACAACTTTCTTGCTCTGAAGCAAGAGTGCTAACCGCTCTGTCACCGTCCCTCTCAATTGGTTGGCAACTTTTGATCACAGGCGGCTCATGGTTGTTTGGTGTGAATGACTCTATTGGGGGTTTCCGCATATGCAACTGTTTGATTGCCTACTACTGGCGAACAGAAAAACAGTATTTAGCTGAGCATGGATTGTTATTTGCACAGGTGCCATACGTAAGTACGGAGGAGATGGCTATATTTGCACAGAAGAAATGAAGATGCAGAAGAGTTAGTTCAAGGGCGAGAAATAAAAGTTGAGCTCAGTCTGTCAGGTAACTCTGCTTCCATGTCACTCCCTAGCACAGCTTTTGTGGACCAGGGCATAACTAGCAACTTCTGTTCTCCGTTAGTTTGCTTGATAACTTTTGTTTTGTCATTTTTGCCAGGCACAATATTACACACCCACATGTCCACTTGGGCGAGTGTTCTTTCACATCGGTGTGCCCCAACGAGACTTGAACAGACGTTGCATCGCTCCAATCTACCAACGGTGACTGGAAGTTGTGTTGGTATGAAAGACTTCTTAAACAGCCTGTATGACATTCCTTCTACAGGGAACATCAGTCTGCTCTCAGACTGAAAACACTGTTCCACCTTGGGATGTAGTTAGGTGTTTAATACGAACATTTCTATGCCAATGTCGACTAAACACAGTTAGAAAAGTATTTATAGTAAGTTGTGCAAAGCGATACAATTGTGGTTAAAAAGCTATTAATTCTTAAGCTTACACTTCATGACATCACAACAGCACATTTAGAGCTTTGTTTTGATGGAAAATAACAGTTATTGAAAATGGCTAAAAATATACAATTATAAGAAAATATGAAATCATAATTTTACACTGTTTTGTACCTGGTGTGTCCAAAGTTTGTGCAGTTTCTTTTTGTGCTTTATCTTGAAAAACAGTCCTGCAGCTACAGCCAAAAGCAAAAGCACAGCCACTGCTGCAGAGATGATGTAGACGATCAAAGACTTTGACTTAGAAGAACCTTTGGGACATAAAGAAATGTGTCAAGACCAATGAGAAGTCTCATAGACAAGACTACATACATAAGAAACCCAAATGGGGAATGCAACAAACAGTTTAACTTGGAGCATTCTGGAGTCTTTGAATCTAAAATGGCGTATACATAACACATCTTTCCATTTGTGTGTCTATAACAATGGGCCTAACATGGAGCCCTGTGGGACACTCCAAAAGTGATAAAATGTCACTTGCATATTTGTGAGAGTGGTTTGAGAATATTTTTATAATAATATTGAAGAGAATACTATTCCTTTGTACCTGAGTTCAGGTCGTACTCTGCAGACACCAGAACACTTCCATACTCCAGGTACTGACAGGTGAAGTTTCTGTTCTGTGGATTCTGGAGCTTTACTGTCAGGTTGGACTGACACTTCTGCTGAGTTACGCCATCTCCAGACAGGACCAACCCGTTTATGTCCAACCAACGAAGACTGTCTGGTTCACAAGGAGGAAGTGAACTATATCTCCACAGAGTGCACTGTAAGGTGATGTTTTCAGGAGAAGTTTGACTGAAGTGGCTGAGCTGGAAACACTGAAAGGGAAAACATGTCAGAACAGAATCAAAAGAATTTTATTGCATTGTCATGAACAAACAGATTCACAGACTAGGAACTTGCTGCGTGCTAATGTGCAACATATAACACAGAAAACACAAATAAGATAAAGAATCTAAAGAGTAAAAAATATAAAATATCAATATAGTAAAAATATTTAAGATATATAAATCAAGTATAAGGCATGCAAAAATAAGCCAATAAAAATTAGGCATAAAAATATACACATTAATCAGAACAATCAAAACAACAGTGCAATCTGTCAGTGCAAGAGGTAGGACAATACTAAAATATTAACATAATGAATAAATGAACAAATGAAATATATTAATACATTTCAGTTATGTTTTATTTGTTCCCACAAAAGAATAATGTTTCAACATAGTGTTTCTCTTCATCTCATCTCAAAAGCTAATAAGAACAATGAATTATAAAATGATTTGTAAAGTTATTCATCAAAACTTACAAAAAAAGGGTAAATAGTGCATCTTTTGCTTCTCTTCTAAAAACTCAGTTTGAACTATTTACTTATAGTTGTTTTAACATATGCTTTAAAAATAAAAACTATATATACTGTATATATATGGTACTGTTATGTTAAATCAGTAGATCAGTCAAAAAAAGAAAGAAATTGATCTTGCACAAATATTACAACGGCTTCAAAAGTCACAGCTTACCTGACAGGATACTCTGGTAGAAAAAGGTGTATGTTCCATATGTTTTATTAGTCGTGTTCCAGGCTCCACAGAAGTATTTCCCGTGATCTGCTTCAGTTATGTTCTTAATTGTCAGAGAACAGTCTGATTTCAGAATCAGTCTGGACGACCTCGGCTCTTCTGAATCTGACCGTTCCAAACCAGAGCTTTATCAAATGGATCTGTCTTGTTGAAACCCCAGTTCACTGCCCCACAGTTTGGACCATGTTCCTTCAAAGTTTCATAGGTGAGAGTCACGTCTTCTCCAGTTTTGTGGTAATATATTTTGTAATCTAAACAGAATCCTCCTGTAACAGCAGAAAAGTTTAGCTTTCGATGCCTTTGTCCACCACAGCAACACAAACTGCTCTGAAACAAAGAACTGGATTTTAACAGCAACTACATTTTTCTTTGAATTATCAATCAATCAGTCTGTACCGCATTGATCTGCCTGGAAATTAATATACTTTTAAACATCATGCTGAATAATTTTACGAAAGATACAAATATCATTGTTAAAGGGACGCTGCGTAGCTTTGGGAACAGTGTATTTTTTTGGTTAAGGTAAAGTTTTATTCGGACAATGTACAAATGCATTAAGCACAATGTCAGGGATGTTTGTGCCAGATTCCTGAGGAAGACAAGGAGCCAATGTATTAAGTAAAACTACTGTATAATAAAATCATTGCATAAGTCTTACCTTTAAACTGATGCAGAAAAACAAAAACCAACAAATAAGAGTCAAATGAGAACATCTTTACTTGAGTTCGACTGAGCTGAGTTTGCGTAAAGTCTCTTTCTCGCAAATTTATTTTAGACCCTCTTGTCATGCGCAAACGTCTTTCACCAAAACCACAACGTGAGAAGAGTGACAGACGGTGGTACAGTTTAACACCTGAATGTCTGTGAAGCTGCCCAGTAAATGTGCTATTTTAAAACATCTTATAATGTTGTATCTTTATCCATAAATGTACTGCTCAGGGCTGTGTTTTGTTTAATGTTTAGGTGTGAGTATTATATCAATATTATACATATTAATTTTATAAAATAGCCTGTGATTGGGGCTTGGTGTTAAGGCCTAGCGCTGATGAACTGGGTGATAATTCTGAGGTTTAGACAAAAGCTTGAATGGAATCAATACAATCTCACAGAAATGCGTATCTATACTACGACATGTTAATAGCCTATTATGAGCACGTGTCTAGCCCTTTTTTGTGTGTATATTATACGACGGAGACGCAATTTTCTGATAGCACCTTATAGACAGATGTTTTGGTTGAGGCGGCATGAGGCCATTTTCTTTGGGTTTAGTGGCAATGTTTAGGTCTGAAGCTTCAAAAATGAGTAAGTTTACGTCTGGGACTTGGAGTTAAGATTGGTGTTTCTTTATCATTCATCCATATTACCACTTCCTCACATGCACCATAGAAATAAACTGGGGCAACAGAGTGTATCAGACAAAAGAAGAAATAGCGTGGTATTGACCATTTGCACGTGTCGTCACGCTCCTCGAGGGAACGCCCACTTCTCCATGCTGGAGGGCAAAAGCGCTGTCTGTGCGCATTACAGCAATGGAAACTGTTGGGGAAATTAATTAATAATCTCCTTCGGACTGTAATCCCTGTTTAGAAAAACAACCAAGACTCAAAAGATTTAAATTAGGATAAGATTTACTTTGATCAAAGGGAAAACACGCAAAGTTACAAAAACATATCTGTCCTGATCTAAACCCTAAACGTCTTCATCTTCTCGATCTTGTCCTTCTCCGATGTCCTCAGTCTTCACAATGCGTCTTCACATTGCGCCTACACCTTACATGCTCACCCTGCGTGTTCACAAAGAAGCAGAGTCGAAAATGTCTCTTTTATCAGTCCTTCAAGACTCTCCTTTTAGCAAGGATGCCTTGATTGGTCGTCCAAGTCTTCGGTTCTTGCCATCTTTGGACTGTCCCTTGTCTCTTCTCAGAATGTCCACTTGATGACTTCATCTCAGTGTAGACTCACCCAGACTCAGACTTAGTGACAACAGTCTGAATCTGAGACCTTGTCGAAACCTATGACAAGATCAACAGTCTGGCAGTTCACAGGTCAAATGTAACCAGTCCTTTTGGAATGTGCTGTTTCAACCAGATTAGCCCTCAGCTATAGTTCAGTTTTCACATAATGCATTTGTACATTACAACATTTGAATCATTTGAATGATTACAAATTATCAACACTTATAGAACATATTTTTTCTAACAGAAACTTTGACGAAAACTTGCTCATTTCTAAGTAATTTTAATTGATTTCAATTGTAAAATGGCTGTATCTGGAACACGCGGCACTAACAGGCAAGATCGAGGTTTTAAGCCTAAACCTGTAGCTTTTTCGTTTACATTTTGATAAAGATAGAAGACGCTAGTGGATGGCAGCAACAAATCAAAAGAACTGGAATCCCTCTACATCGCTACAGATTTGCAGTGAACACTTTAAACAAGGTAAGTCAATGCTAAAGAGAAAAAAAGACCTTTGACAAAAGAATAAATGCAATGAATATCTGAAACAGCCTGCGTGGCTAACACTAGACTCACATGATATACAGCTAAGTTACTGAAAACCAACCTCTTGTAGCTTTTAAATCTGTTCCAGTGTGAGACAAAACCCTGTTTACCACATAATGGTGCAAATCATGAGGAGTAAAGTCAGGCAAACTTGAAGATTTTATTTATTCGGCAAACGTAGCAGGAGGAAGAGGGCATAAATCAGCTAGCATTCATTAGCTTTTCCTAATACCTTGCTTTGTGCGTGTCTAAAAGTTGTCCTACTTCCACAGACAAATGTACTGAACATGCGCCAGAAGCACCCACTGCTTTCTTTACGGAAACATAAGAAAATATATGAGAATTTGTCAGTTTTGCGCTCCCTGTAATGCTGCGTGCATGCACTTCTGCCATCCAGCATGGAGCAGCCACGTGATCAAGTGACGTAGGTGCAAATGGTCAATACATTGTGCATTAAAATGTGCGTGGTGTGGCGGACGAGAAACGACACTCAGAAGTATTCGAGGCAAGTGTGTTTACTTCTCCATGCCAACAAAAAGAATGCCAAAATGGCTGAACATGAAAACATAAAACTTTTTAAACCATGCCAACCAAACACTCAATCCGATCTCACAAGAAAGCGTACATATACCCCAACATTACAGGACACAGGACATGCAGTAAAGTACATATGATTTTTGCTGCTTTTTTGCGTAAATATGCCACTCGTGCTTGTGTTTGGCTTCAGGGTTGTTTTGTTTGCCTGAAACCAAGTTGTGAAAAAGGAAGTGACGATGTGATGTGTGAAAAGACCATCGAACATTTTTACATCCTGCAGGCAGAAGTGTGATCTGATGAACCGGAAGTTTGAGACAACAACTTTACTAACTTAAGTTTGAAAGTTTATGTGCAGTCTATTGTCTTACCAGGATAATACCACTTTATATCACTTGAGTAAACATTAAAGACCACACAGTTATTACTAAAAGCTTTTATTAAGAAAGATAAAACCAAAAAAGAAATATGTTCAGAATGCCGGAGGTTGGATATCATCTATACAGTCGGCAACACGTCATATTTGGGGGCGTGGCCTGTTGTGAGGGAAAGTCACTGGCAAAGTCTTACAGTAAACTGAACTTTTTACTTCTTTTGGCAACTAAAGTGTGTGCTTATGACTTTCCCCCACAACAGGCCAAACCCCTAAATATGACGCGTTGCCGTCTGTATCTGTGGCACCTTAAAGCTGTAAGTTACCATCAGAAGTTCCTATGCTAAAGGAACTATAACAGGATACATACAGGCTCTTTAACTGCTACTTCCTGACAGCACCATTTGGACAGTTTTTATTACAGGTGGTGACGCACATCTGTGGAGCTAGGAGCTACAGTGGTAAAACATTTTGGTCCAACAAAAAATTAAAAAAATAAAATCAGTATACAGTATATGCAGAACGACTGTACTGTACACGTCTTTCATCGAAATTCAGGAATAGCAAATAAATGTACACATTCAGCTGTAAAAGCAGATAAACTAGTCTACATACTGTATGTCCTATCTAAAATAATGTTACACCAGATGCATGTAAAGATAAATCACAGCATGCTCATCAAATCGGAAGGCTCAAAAGCTCGTGTGTAAAAAAAAGAAGTAAAGGCGGTGGTTTAATAGTGAAGCACACGATTCCTCTTCCAAATACATTTTGTTGATTCCATCTGTTTTGTTGAACACATTTACTCCTGGTTTTCATAATCAGGGACCTGTGAAGAAACACATTTTATATTTAGATAAACATCACAGAGAGGGAAAAAGCTGCTCTTCTTTTTCACTCTGGGTGTTTGTTAAGCCCCTTTCACACATTGAACCCGTTAAAGTACCGTGTCTTGTTTGCCGGTATGCTTCACCATTTGCCCCATTCATATATGCAAATCATCCCACAACAATACCGTGTGTCACCATTCACACCTGACTCGGCAACATGGAACGCTCTGGGCAGAAACGTGGCACAAACTCGACTATGTAGCACATAAGCACTTTTAAATTAGTTTAAAATGCTTTTTTATTGTTTGATTGTCATTATTTTAAGTAGGTTATTAGCCTATTTTGCAACATTGGTGGCTTATTAATGACCTATCATTATTTGCTGGAAGAAATGAAGGGATGTATTTGGTGTGCGAATGTAGCGAACTACAGAGGCCCGTATAAAACGAGGGCACCGCATAATGTGGCTGGATGGGCTTAAACTCAGTCCTGAGACGGCGGAGGAGCCGTCAGCTCTATTTACCTGCCGTCAGAGCGGGGTAGTGTGAGTGACTGCAGGAGTTCGTCCACACAGTTGAGCACAGCGAGGATGGACTGTGGACACTCCCAGAGAGCGGACATCGTGCAGAACCATTGGACCTGGTCACCTGGATAAACAAAGCGCTGAACTGTGCCACACTGCGCGCACGGAAACAGGCTCCGTACTGTCCGTGCCACAGATCTATGGTCTTTACCGGGACTCACGTGCTCGCAAGGAGGATACGGCCCTGTGTTGTCTGTACCGGGACTCGCGCACACGAAGGGAGGATAGCCTATGGCCCGTCTGTACCGGGACTGCAATGCACAAGGTGGACAAAATATAAGGTGTCTCCGTTCTGGAGCTTTTCACACTTGACCACATACTAGGAACTTTACCGTGTAAGGGTCTATGTGTGAAAGGGGCTTTAGTGGGAGTTTTTTGTATCTATGGCAGCATTCATCAAAAACAAACAAAAAACTTCAAAACACACTTGTGAACAATATGTTGTAGTCAGGACAGGAGTCGGACTTTGTGAATGTTGTTTTATCTTCTTCTGTTTTAATAACTAATGACTGTTTAATTATTTGATTTTCTAACTTGCTAAATCTACCATCTGGTGAAGTAGACAGGAGCTTAGAAACATTTACTGTTTCTGTCTGGCTTTGGAGGAGGATTAAATATATATAATTTTTATTTCAGACACAAGGCGGTCCATATTTAAATAAAAACAAAACATTTTAAAAAGTACAATTACACTACAGTACAGTTGGAGAGTCTTACTGTTATACTGTTTTCTCTGGTGCAGATGGAGACGACCACAGTGGCGACGATCAGTCCAGTCCAGCCCAGGGCCTTCAACAACAACAGGAACCACCACCAACCTGAAAACACAGAATCTGACTTTAAATGCTCTGAATATTACCAATGCAGTTTGGCTACTACATAAAACTACACTATATTTTTTTCTGCTGAAGGAACGGACACATGCCTGGCTACATAGAGATGTTACTGTTTTTTTTCACTTTTTTGTAGATTGTTCAAAGATTGTGTGACTCTGAGATGCATTTTAAACCTGTTTTATTCAATGCTTTGAGGTTGGATTATGTTGGACACATTACACACAGGATTTTTTTTTTTTTTTTTACAGTGTTTGGCTACGACAAACAGGAAACAGCTGATGCTAATGCGCTAGCTTTGCTTTTTTTTAAGTCTATCGGAGCAACAAATAAAGTTTTTATCACTGGAAATGTGACCAAGCGTTTATCGACGTTTGGTGAGGAACGTTATTTCCAGCGACGGCTCCAGAGAAATGTAATTGGGGGGGCGATGGGGGTCTAGTTTATAAACAGGAGGGGCAAAGAATTTCTATATAATCGTTTAGGATTTATAGATACAACTCAATATTTAGTTTATTGATCCAGTCTTAACAGTTCTAGTCTGGTTCTTTTACTCACAAAAAACAATAGCCTTCAATATGGTATCATGTACCTATATTTTCAACTTTTACATAAAAACAACATATCTACTAGCCAACTTTGTGATATTATTTTTATAATAATATTTTTTTATGATTATTATGATTATGATGATGATGATGATGATGATTATTGCTATTATTATTATTATTATTATTATATTTGGCCTATTCCTACTAGTAAGCTATTAGGTAGTGTTAGTATTTTTTCAATACTTTTTACAGTGTTAGTTTTACAGTGTACATGGCAGGAAATGCTTCACAGGTAGGATACAAGTTTGATGCTGTTCTGTGATCAGAGCAGCCACAGTTTGTGTGTGATTTCTAAATTACGTCCCAAATAGGCGTTAGACCGCGGACACTGCCCGTGTGTCACTGGTCCTCGCTGACGGCTTCATGTGTCCCGTTCACGCGTCCTGTCGGCTCTTCTCTGACCTGCCGTGTCCCGGTGCGGGGCTGTTCTCTCTGCTTGTGTGTATGTGGCACAGCGCGCTTACGCTGAACCGGAGCCGAACCGGAGCACAGCACCAGGCAAACACAAGCGGAGATAGAAAGACATGACCGCGCAGAACTCGATCAGGGCCGACTCGACCTCGCGTGCACGAGACAGATTTTATGAAACGCCTCAGTCAGGAGTCGGACTAGTGCTGGAGCGCGAGGCGCTGCACCGGGGCTGTCATAAAACCAAGTCTCAGTAATTGGCAGAGAAGATACGTTTGCTTGGGGGGGCAATGGGGGGTCAGAGCCTTTGGTTGGAGGGTCGCGGGACCCCCCAAGACCCCCCCTGGCGCCGTCGTTGGTTATTTCATGTTTCTATCTGCTCTTTTCCGTCTGGTTTTGGCCTGAGTCTGTGTTTTCTCTTGTCCAGTCATCGAGTCTAAAGGAGGGACCGCGGTGAGGTCTGCCCCAGGACAAAAGCGGCTCACTACAGACCCAGTGAGCGGGGTGGAACAGGTCGCTTTGCGCAGTGGAAACAGCATAGGACCGTACGGTAATGCCTCGACCCGATAAAATGGAGACAGGGCTCAAATGATACTGGAGAGGAATCCCCCGGTGTTCAAACCCTATTCCGACAACTCTTCATTCCGACACACCTCCATTCCGACAGTCTGTTTTTGGGTTCGCTATTCCGACATTCATGTTTTTTCTAATTCCGCGCTGTTTTCCCTGGCTATGCGCTTCCTCTTTGGCCGCCACTGTCTGTGGAGTTGCACGCAGCTATACAAGCACCAAAACTTTCACAAGTTGCTTAACAGAATTATCAGCGCGTCATCATCGTAATTATTGTGCATAATTATGAAACTGGATTATTCTATCTACATTTTTCAGCTTTGGGTCGCACCGAACAGACAAAAAACTGCATGTATCTGGTTTGATTCTGGGGAATGTGTGGCTGGAGCAGCGGTCCAGTGTTCCCCGGGTCAGGGTTTTATGAATATGAACGGTGTGAGGGGCTGCAGTTTCCAGCTATAACGCTCCCCCTTTCCTCTAACTCTGTTTGACCATTGTAAGTCAAAAACATGCTTAAATCATCCCATATGGCTCACTGTGCGTACAGGACACGAGTGTGCGCTCGCTTTGGCACAGCTTTACGCGTGTTCCCACATGGATCTCCTCACCGCACTATGACGCCTAAGATTACTTAAAGACACAATTCTTTATGTAGGCCTACTAGTCTAAATTATAATGTATACAAGCACACGCAGGAGTAAAAGTATCAATGAATTTACTGCTGTTTCTCCCCTCCTCCCCCTCTGTCTCCTCCTTCCCTCTCCATTTTTTCTGTTAGCTCACACAGACAAACCGTGGACAGGAAAACGATGACAACTGTACAGTGATGCTCTCTGAGTCTTAAGCAACAAAATGATGCCTGGTTTGTAACGATCTGATACAAATTCACTGAGAAATGAGCAGAAAAAGAAACTAAATTTCAAAGCGTTAGACTTCAGTGACGCGCGCGGCGTAACGCGAAAGTACACGACGCACTCTCATTTTATTATATTCTCCACAAACTGCCTAAAAGGATTATTTCAACCTGCTTCAGCCTGGCCCAGTACAGCCTTAAATAGGTTTCTATTTAGTGCTATGGCAGGAGCAATCTGAAAGCCTGACGCGCCCAGGCTCATGACGCGCGGCTGAACTCGGCCTTCTTCAAAACAGGACAACTTTTGTTTATTTATTTTTGTGGTTCTTAGGTTGAAAATCTGAGCAATATTTTGTAATCCGTTGAGAGACATTTTTTACGTAATTATTGTTAAGTGTGGGTTTAGATTTGTCCCCTTTATTTCGTTATTTTTATTTTTAATTTTTTTCGAAGACTGTTAACTCTGTGCGCCGGAGTGAGAGCGTGTTTTTGCCATCATGTGGTTAATAGCAGAAATGACCATAGATGTGAGATTGACTTATCATAATTGAAAAGCAGGATGTTTGTAAAAAAAAAAAAAGAGAGAGAGAAAGAGAGAGAGCGATAGAGAGAGACGGCTACTCCGACTAGGAAAAGAAAACAGTGTCGTAATACAGGGGTGCTTTGAAATTTCTGTTAATGCCGCTATTCCGACCATAGGATGCAATGTCTAAGTAGCGAGCTGTCGGAAAACCAAGGTGTCTGAATACCGGACTGTCGGAATAGCAACGTGTAACCGAATCCCCCATCCCCTAAAATTATTTATTATTCGATTCAGACAGTACTCAGTGGTCTTATTTTTTCACAAAGTGCTGGATTTATCATATGTTTTAGTGGAAAACACAAAGTTTACTAAATTACAACTAAAAGTACCTTTAGGTTCTGATTCTTGACATTCATCACGGTTTCCTCGCGGTGCCAGTGTTGTCGGTTCAGTCGTGGTTTCCTCTGAAAATCACATGGTCAGTCAGTATTGATGAGGCTGAAATGTTAACTGCAGTGTAACATTCCAGATCAACCTGGTCTCACTGAAATGCATGTATACCACGTCATTTCTCCTTTTTTTTTACGTATTTATGATATTTGTTGCTGCCCTAGTTTGTTCATTTCTATTGTGGCTGTAAAGATGTGTTTTAATTTTAATGAAATCCCAATCTTAACCAACTCCAACCACAGACCAAAACTTATCAATTTTTGTAAACTTCAGACTATTGACTTAGTCGTTAAACCCAAAAAGGTGGCCTCAACCAAAACACCTGTTTATAAGCCGCTAAGAAAATAGTGTCTATATTTGACGCTTTTCACAACGTCGGATAGACACGTCGTATACTAAACATGTTATAAAGATACGCATTTCTGTGCTGGAACTGTTCAAATGATACTTTAAGTGCGTATGACAGGTTACCGACCATTTTCAGGAAACCATAGCAACAGCAATGCTTACCAAGATTTTAGTCTTTGTTTCACATAATTAGATTTATTGTTTAGCAGTAAAATACAATTTTATTGTGAAATTCAAAATCTCTTCCGGCTTGAACATGTAAGTGAGCGGTGACGTAGGCGGAGGGACGAACTTGACTAACGTTCGTAATTCTCCATTAACTTGAATGTATTTTTATGTTATAAACATCGGTGTTTCCTAGTCTTACTGCTCCTGCCAGGACATTTCCACCTCCCTCAGTATTTAGACTACACTGTCATTTATCAACAGAATTGCTTGAAATGTGTTTATGTGTGTTAAATAAATGAGCAGAGTTATCTTTAGTCTGGAGACACACGGCAACTGCAGCAGCTCCTCCTCCTTTTCTCCTCCCTTCTCAGCGTCTCAAATGCTTTGAGCTGTGTCACGTTCGTACTATAACACTCCTCTGACATGTGATTAACAGATGAAGCTGTGTTTGGGCTTTGTTTTCACGTGTGGAAGGCTGGGTTTCTTTATTCCTTCATTTAAAAAAGCTACAGCCTTCCTAATTGATTGTGGCGCACCGCCACAGCTAAATAAAAGCCGCCACACATTCAGCACTGGGGGAAAGGGGGGCAGCCTGCGCGCGCGGGCCGGGACTTGCTGCTCGTGAGCCCGGGCGGAGGTGCTGCACTCGCATCGCTCGGTGTTGTGACAGCCCCGCGCCTCTGCCCATAGGCGTACTGGCTAATCGAGAGAGTCGGGACGTTTCCCAGTGAGCTGCATGACTTTTGGGTCGGTGTCCTCCGTGGTTGAAGAGAGAGAGAGAGAGAAGAGAGAGCGACACAGTAATGGGAGGGGAGAGCAAGCTGCTGCCTCATCTATTAGCGCATAATCAAAGACTCTTGGCACATTTTGGGACCCAAAAACACACTTCACATACCATAAGCTCTCAGCCAAACTTTGTTGCGCATTTCCACACAAAACTTGACAAAAGATTCAGACACAAGTTTGTCTTTGTGGACCAGAACAGACTTTATGTGTTTGTGTGAGCGCGTGCTTCGTGTCTGTGTGTGTCCAAGCGCGCTGCTGTGGAGCAGAGGAGAGGTGAGGAGGAGGAAAGGTCCGGACTATGACCATGTCGAGACTAAAACTAAGAAGTTTTCTACTTATGAAGAGAATGTATTAGAGGTGGAGTAGGCTAGACATTGGTTAAAAGATAAAATAATAATGGAAAAGAAAGAAAAAAATCAAGAGAGAGGTTTCCTGAGCGGGACTCGAACGTGGGTGCAGAAAAGGCAAAAAGTAAACGCGCAGTTCTTAATCATTCAACCACCTGCTAAGTCACGTGTATTGAGGAACAAATGGGCCAATTTAATATACCCCCCCTCCCCGTCGTCTGCCGCCACACTCAAAAAATCCTACAGGAAACCCTGGCCTTTTTTCTGGTCTGGAAAGCAATACACAATGTGTCCACTCAGCAAACTCTTATTAGTCTGTTCACTTACAATAATTAACCATTTTGACAATAAACCATATAAAAAAAAACTAAAGGTGAACACACAAAATACCACTCTGATATCTAATTTATCTATATATATAACCATCAGCTCTTTACAAATCCAGACGACAGTGCAGATATTTGATAAAAAAGATGCTTAGTTTTACATGTAAAACAGCCTGAACTGATGCTGCGTTCCCCTCCGTCTATGTCACAGGTGTCAAACTCAAATGGTGGTAGGGCCAAATCGATCAGACTCAGAGTTGGTCGAGGGCCGCGTTTTAAAATATAAGTCAAATATATCAGTTACATTCAAATATGGCAACAGGGCTGTATAAAGCTAATATAACAGATTTACTGTATATCCAGAATTATATTGTGTCACATTACATTATAATGCATTGCTTTATATTGTACATACTTTTATTGCAAGAAAACATTGGACAGATTGTATGCTTTTTGCAGCATTCCAGTGCATATTACAAATAATAGTCACATCTCAGCGATATAAGGGGTCACTATAATAATAATCTGAAATCATGCTCAGGGGCCACATGATATCTTCTTGAGGGTCGAATTTGGCCCCCGGGCCTGAGTTTAACACCCCTGGTCTACGTCATCCTCACAGCTCCAGGGGGCGCCCTAGCAACGGATAAACAGCACAAGAAAGTGCATGGTTTTATCAAGTTTTTGTAAGTTTTGGCAACTTTTATGGAACAAAATGAATATTTATCATATCTACAAATATATTCAAAGTGGATTATATAAAAAAAAAAACATTTAAGCAACCTGTCATATACACTTTAAGCTGTAACACTTCACACACAAGTGTTTTCAGTTCATGAGTAGAAGACAAGCTAAATATGCAGGATTTGTGTGTTGAAGTGTGTAGATGAGCAGAAAACAACTCGTTTTCAAAACTTTTTTTTATGAAGAAACATCAATATTAAGACAAACTCACAGGCACAGTAGGCTATACACTTTAAATACATTTGCAACACACTGAAGCTTTGTGTCTCACCTGGAGTGTAGTCGGCTGAGACAAACGGTTTGTTGTCCGAGTTGAAATATCGACAGGTGAAAGTTCTGCTGAGGCGACGCTCCACTGTTAAATACGACACACAGTTGATTTGTATGACATTAGAGGTTATTTTCCTGTTACGATCTGACCAGACGATTCGCCCATCAATGCACCGTCTGGAGAATCTGAAGACGGAGCACTGGATTGTGAGGTAAGAAGGATTGTTGTTTGGACCAGAAGTCGGAGGAGCTGGAGAGACTGAAAGAGAAAAAATTTAAAGCACAAGCTTGGATGGATGGATGAATGTCTGTCAGTCTAAAGTGCTTTGGTTAGGGATGTTTATCATGTCTTCTTAAAGTATTTATGAAAGCGTTTTCTTCTATATCAGACAAGTATCTGTGAGAGATGGTTTATTACCTGACTAGTTCTGGAAGTGACCGTCGAAACTCAGGTTATAAACCATCTCTTACCGATGCTTGTCTGATATAGAAGAAAATGCATTCACAATATCATATGTATATGGTATATTGATAGTGTCAGATAGAAAGTATGTACTGTCTAAGACGTTTAGGTGTACTTAACATGTGTCTTACTGTGTTTTTTATTTATCTTAACAATATTCTGACTTCTTTTTCATGTTAAAAAAGTCTGAAGTAAGTCTCAAGTCTTTTGTCCCAAGTCCAAAGTCTTCTGCTTTTAGTTTCAAGTTTTTTCAAGTCAACTGATCAATCAAACTACTAAATACATCTTGTATTTTAACATTTTTATTGATATTTATGCATGCTCACAATTAAAACAAATTTCTTGTCACAAAAAAGAAATGAGCAACATGTTTTAGTTTGTAAATGTGAAATTACACAACTTATTTTTTGATCCCAAGTCACTGAGCTTCAAGTCCCAGTCGAGTCCCAAGTCTTCGTCCATTTTATCAAGTCAAGTCTCATCAAAATAGTGACTCAAGTCTGACTCAAGCCCAAGTCATGTCTTGTAAGTAAGCTTCAGTATATATGACTCACAGTTTTATTCATTTATTTGTTGTAAATGGTTTTACAGATGTGACTTACCGCTCATGACCCCCAGGTAAACTGTTGTGTCCCAGTGTTGTCGTTGATCAGACACACGGTAGATGTATTTCCCGGCGTCTTCTTCAGTAACGTTGTGAAGGATCAAAGAACAGTCAGAGGACAAACTGACTCTAGAGGAACCTGGACTCTCCTTCAGAACACTTCCTCCTGTTACTCTGAGTACAACCTCTTGAGACATATCACTGGAATAGTAAAACCAGCTGACTTCAGAGCATTCTGGACCATAATTCGGCTCTTTCTGATATGGCAGAGTTACGTTTTCACCAGCTCTGAAGAATAAATGTGAGTCTGTTCTGACTCCTGTAAAACAAACAGAGGAGTTCCTGATTTTTACAGAATTATATGATCTATGTGCTGTAATTACAGTTAGGTCTGTAGTCCTTCAGGTGGTAAGTCAATTAATCGATCGATTGAATCTTGGTTGATCAAAGTTTGTCTTATGTTCTATTCTCACAGGATATTTAGCTAGGGATGTTTGTAAACTTTAAATGGCCCTATGACAATTTGTTTTTACAGATTTTATTCTGAAATGGAGAAAGATACACCTTGATCTATGATGGGGTCATTAATTAGTTTTAGTGGAGCGTCAGATATTTTCACAAAGACATTGCAAGGGTTAGATATTTTTTACTAAAATTTTTATTTTATTTTTAATACAGTACAGTTTTAGCTAGAATTATAAATAAAACAGACCAATTTGTACATGAAACTGTAACTTGGACAAATGTCCAAGTTACAGTTCACAAGGAAACAGCATTTAAACCATGATAAAACCTCAAACTTTAAATGCGTCGACTAGAGCTGTGACATTGTGACGTGGCATGAAAAGGGTTTTTTGAATAGTGTGACTGTTCAGACACAGCGTTTGTTTACCACAAAGGGGATAGTTTAAAATGCAGAGCACATTTATTAAATGACATCAGTTCCTGAAAACAGACAACTTCCTGAACAAAGGCAAAAAGAGGTTTACGCCTAAAACAAGTTTATTGCACTAAATCCTTAATAATTAAATATCTTCATGAACAATAAGCTTCTCTAACTTTTATCCAGATGACATATTTTTATGAAAACCCCTGAGCCTGTGGCCATTTGATTTTCAATTTGAAATAGAAAATTCAAAAACAGAAAACTACCGTTTCTTGTTTTCTAATATCACAAGTAAGTTAAAAACCAGGACATTATTGTTGTTTTTTTTGTTTTGTTTTTGTTTATAAAAATGAAAATCGGACAAAAAAAAAAAAGACTGTTGTTTGATTTTGAATTGGCAAGCTCCAGGAAATCTGCTCAGGCTTCCATTCTCAGTTTGCACTAAAAATGCCAAAAATGACTTAAACACTACACCATATGCACAGTTTAACAGCCAAAAAAGTTGTTTTAGAGTTTAGATTCACTTTAACAAAACTTCTATAACTAAACCAAATCTAGATCAGTTGTGTTAACAGATTAACTTGTTGCAGCCCTAGTTGACATGTTTACAATAAACTGTATTTCTCATTCAGTATTTCCAGCATGAACTTTTTCTACCTCAAAAATACAAAAGAGATATGAAGTTACATTACCTTCAAACTGATGCAGAAACACAAGAAACAAGATACAAGAGTTAATTGAAATCATCTTCATATGAGTTTGTTGAAACGTTTGCTGAAAGTCTCTTCCTCATTTGGGGATTGTGAGGCTTGTGTTTTATTTTTAAGCATCCTGTAACACCCACTTCTGCATTAAGCATTAAGAAGTGTGAGAAACAAGTGATGACAGTGTGCAACTTTGGGAGGCCATGATGTCTGCATTGTTGTGCATTGGTCAGACAAAATGTGTGTAACATTGATTATAGCAGCAGCTCTACCATTATACATCTCATCCTGCAGAGGGGTACATGTCATCCAGGGACAGAGCTCGACAAAAGGTCATTTAGACTGATAAAGTCCATCCAACCAAACTTTCACCAAACATGCATCTTCTCAACCTTTCATAGCAACGACAACAGAGCTGTTCTAAACAAACTTTTAAACAAAGAAGAAGAAGAGTGCAGATAAAACTCTTTCAGTCACAAACAGAGCAACATCAGTCGTGTGCAGTTCTGTTGACTTGACTGTAGATGGCGCTGTGGTCAAACGTCTCTGTGTTCTGTAGTTTCACTGCGGAGTAAGTCACTGTGTCTTCTTCTACAACCTGCAAAGTAGAAACAAGAACAAAGATTAGAAGTTTAGATGTTATGTGGGGAAATGTTTTTTCTGTTCACCTGTTTTTTGGCTTTGGGTTTGTGGTGGTCGATCACTGCATAAGTCACATGGTTTTCTGGATCAGTCTGAAAAAAAAGTCACACACAGATCAGACCCAAGACTTTCCACACAGTCTCTTTTTGTTTTTCATAAGGACTTGAACTCACCGCAGCATCACTTACACCTGGATCACCTGCAAAACAACACAAGGTCAATGGTCAGCTTTGAAGTTATGACTTAAAACCCTTTAAAGTCCACTGTTCTTGTTCAGGGCCCATTTAACTTTTTCTTCATATACCTGTATACAGTACAGTATAGATTAAAACAGGACTAAAGCAGGACTAAAACTGGTCTAACATAGGTCTAAATGAAGTCTAAATCAGGAATAAAACTGGACTAAATCAGGTTTAAACTAGGACTAAGCCAGGACTAAGAAAACAAGGCCCTGAAGCACAAAGAACACAACTTCTACAGGTACTACTGCAGGAGTTATTATGGAGCCGGATATTATAAATAGTGTTTTAGTTGAATTGCTAAATGATCAACAGCATGAGTATTGTAACCTGTACTATCTATGGTTCTGCAACTTTAAACAGAAAACTAATGAATGCTTTTGTCTGAAGTCATTCTAGATAAATATGAAATTGCAAAGCGTGTTAGTTTAATACTAAGAAGCATTATGTACTGTCACCTTTAAGCTAAGAAACTGATTACAAGAATTGGAAAAAAATATATATTGCAATGTATTTTACTGTTTTGTACCTTCTGTGTCTTCAGTAGTTTTTAAAGTTTTCCTTTTGTGTTTCATCTTGAAAAACAGTCCTGCAGCTACAATCAAAAGCAGCAGCACGGCCACAGCTGCAGAGACGATGTAAACGGTGGAACTGGACAAAGACTGAGACACAGGGGAATCTGTGGGACAAAAGACATTTGTGTGCAGGTGAATGAAAAGTGTCATATGCGTGAGCTAAGATTGTATACAATAACATAAGAAAGAAAACATTACTAATTTTAAGAGATATAGTGGACCCTCGTTTATCGCGAGGGTTACGTTCCAAAAATAGCCCATGAAAGGCAAAGCCCGCAAAGTAGTGATCTTATCAATAATTTCAGTTCATAACATGCCTGGTTCTGATGTTTAGTGTATTTTCTACAGGTAATAATGAGCTGAACACATGATTCACCGTGAGATACAATAGCGCGAGTCGTTTTTGTGACCGCTTAAGGGACTGTTTGGTTTTAGGTGCTGTGCGCGTTCGCCTTTTGGCGTGTTGCCCGTCCTGCTGCGCTTCACAGCCGACCACAGAGCCACGGATCACACGGGCTCCAGAGCCACGAAACACATCTGAACTCTAGCGAAGTCACAACACGCTCCTCAAACACATCTCTGAACTACACAAATGATGCTCCAATGTAACTACGAACTCAAAGAGTCAAATCCTCACCTGTGTCGGCTCAGCTCCTCCTGCCTGATCCAAACTGTCTACAATTTTCTAAAAGAGCTTCTATGCTGTTGCCTGTGAATGCTGCGATGTGATACGGTCCCCAAACAGTGAGTTTGAGAGAAAGGCACGCTTATGAGTATTAGCCACTATCTCTGAGCACAAATACATAACAATGAGAGTGAAGAAGGAGAATATTGTTTCCTCTGACCTGAATTTTCCTCCAGGCTGTACTCTGCAGACACCAGAACACTTCCCTCCTCCAGGTACTGACAGGTGAAGAGCTGTGGATTCTGGAGCTTCACTGTCAGGTTGGACTGACAGTTCTGCTGAGTTATACCATCTCCAGACAGGACCAACCCGTTTACGTCCAACCAACGAAGACTGTCTGGTTCACAAGGAGGAAGTGAATGAAATCTCCACAGAGTGCACTGTAAGGTGATGGTTTCTGGAGAAGTCTGACTGAAGCTGGGCTGAGCTGGAAACACTGAAAGAGAAAAAAGTAAGCTCAAACTAAAAAAGTATTGTCTTTAAACAAGTCCAAAATTTCAACATTAGTTAAAATAAGGTTAACAATTTAGAAACAAGCAATTTAAATTGGTCTTAAAATTCATTTTTCTGTTAAAAATGGGCTATTTCATGTATTATTTTGTTAATTCATAGCGATCTTTAGAAAGAACAGTTACAAACACATGATTCGTAGCTAAGTCAATTAAAAACACATATAAAAACTATTCAAATCAACCTCCTGAGGGCCTAAACATTTGAACACAGGCATAACTCACCTGAGAGGATGCTCAGGTAGATATATGTGAGGGATTCATATCGAAAATTAATCCACGTTCCACAGAAGTATTTCCCAATATCTGCTTCAGTGGCATTCTTCACTGTGAGAGAGCAGTCTAAGTTCCGGCTCAGTCTGAACGACCTGAAACTGTCCTGAATCTTTCCCTCCCAAACCACATATACATTATATATCTCTCTCCCGTCATAACTCCAGTTCACGGTGGAGCAGTTTGGACCTTGAGGTTTCACAGCGTCACACGTCAGAGTCGCGTCTTCTCCACTTCGGCTGTAATAATACAAGTCGTCTGAACAAACTCCTGCAAAAACAGTAAAGTCTTCTTTTAATTATGCTTAATATTTTTGCATTACAGTGTCATTACAATCATCCACAGTAAAGGTTATGCAGATACCTTTCAGCAGCAAGTGTCAAAAATGAATGAGTCAATAGAGAGAAATTACATTTTCTCATGTAAGGCTAAAATAGGAAAATCATATATAGTCTGATAACAAAGATAACTACCATTGTGAAATATTAAAACAGGTTCTGTTTTCGTGTAATTAATATTTATATTTGCCATAAGCAAACACTTGGGACTTTTCATTGGTTAACTGGGTCACGTGTAACCTGGCTCACGCCAGATGGATCTGTGTTGAACTCCTATCAGAGTTCTCACTATATCCATCTGGGACTTGACTCGCTGAAGTTGTTAGAGAAAAGGCGGGGCGTTTAGTGAAATACTTGGAGCTGATTGGGTGTGGTGCCTACCTTACAAGTACGCGTCACACATACGGCTCTTCTTTCAAAAGGAAATTACTCTCTATTTCTGCTAAAACTGCATCAAAAGCAGCAGAAACACGTACATCCTTGAGAGTCGCCATCTTTGTTTAGCTTGAATGTAGGGTAGCGTTAGCACCGAGGCGCTAACAGCCGTCTTAACACCTCTGAAACACCGCTGGTTCGGACTCCCAAACCAATCGGGCGGGAAGGCCAGATGATTTATCTCGTGTTTGTGAATTCACAAATATCGTGAGATAAACCACACGAGATAAACCATCTGGCTGGCCAGGTTAGGTCACATGACCCTCCACGTCCTGACGTTATGCCGAAATAACATCGACACAAACAGCACTAGTAGCTAGCTCTCACTAGAAATGGCAACAAAGGTGACGAAGTTGGATATTTTTTCCCTTTGGAATTTACGTGGATGCATTACTTTTTAAGAGATTAGAGGTGTAAAAACTAGTGTGTGCAAATTTTAAACATGGTCCTTTTGATATGTAGGGAGAAATTTCACTCTGTTACCGCTGTTTTTGCGCGTGTTTCTTCAAAAAAGACGTAAACAGAAAGTTTAACCTCAGACGTTGTTTCCAGTGCTTCCTTGGCTGTTTTCATTAGCGCTGGGCTCCGTGTTTGCCCAGAGGAGCGTCAGAAACGGTGAACAGCACCAGAGCATGACAAAAATCGGGCTTATAATTCCAACATGTTTAAAAACCTGCGACTGCAGTCTAGTCTAGTCTAGACCTCCCACAAACTACACGATTGGAACGCGAGTTGAGTCGCAGACACCCACACACTACACGAGTGACACAACTGCGACTAGCTTCGACTAACCTCGACTAGGCTTGACTAAGTGCGACTGAAAATAACATGGGAAAATGAGCAAACAGTCGTGTAGTGTGTGGGCAGCTTAAAACGCAATATAAAAAAAAACCTCTTTGGAGCAAAAATAGGTTAAAAAGCTATTTATGGATCATTATGTACATGTGATTAAAATCGATTCACTGCATTTTTTTAAACGCTGCTCAACAATAATAATGTTTTCTGTAATGTAAACATTTCTTATTTCCTGTTAAACTGTCTTTAACTGTGTGTACTTCAGTCCTTTCTTACATGTGACCTGAGTGTAATAATAATCATGTTCTTACCTCTGAGCTGACGCAGACACAAACAGAAAAGGAAAAACACTTGATTTAAATCCATGTTTCTTGTGTGTCTCTGAGCGCTCGCGTCTCTGTGTGTCTCTTCTGGTTTTGTGGCTCAACTTTGCACTTCATTAGTCTTCCTGACGTTTTGCAGAAGTGGTCAAACATGTGAAACTGTGTCAAATGCTTCACACTAAAGACGGCTTAACCCTGTTTAATGTTTTCTCAATTACTTCTACACATTTTGAAACATTTGTCTGAACAATTCAAGTATTATTCTGCAAAATTCCACAGTAAAGAAGAGATCCACTCCCATGGATGGACAGGCTGTAGATGTAACTAAGGCTAACGCAGGTCTAACTGCAGATTACAGAGTTTATGTTTGTGGAGCCAGAGTCCATTAGCAGAGGGAAACTACTCGTCTAGCAGGACCAGGACGGGCTAATTAAAGGAACCGTAAGTAAGATTTTGATTTCATATTTCATAAACATGATCTACTATATATGTGGCCACAGATAAAAGTCAACGTGTCTAAATATACTATTATTTTTACTGAAAGTCATTGTAATTCTTAATTAATGGACACAATGTCCTTTTGTTGATGTCTACATTTAGTGTTTTGGTTCTCAAGAGGATTATCCAATCAGAAAGAAGAATGAGCCTCACATGACTCTCTCATTTGTGCTGCCAGTTTGGTTTCTTAGAGCCTGAAGCTGATTTTGAACCATGAATCAGGAACATGTTTGAGTTTGAGCTGATGTTGCACAACAACACAGACACAACTGTCTGTGATTGGTTCATGCACTTGTTTCCACACAGTTCTCATTAGGCTCCACCCACATTGTGTAAAAAGGCTATTCTTGGGAACAAACCATGACAAAGAGTCAGGTGTCTGGGAAAGTTATTTTCTGATTAACCCTCTGGGCGCCACCGTCGCAATATTGCGACACGTAACTTAACCGGAGAAAACGGCCTGTCTCTCTTGTTAAAATCAAAAACACTGTTTCTACATGCTTCCAGTAGATGGCTGACATCCAGAGCTTTCTTTTAAGCCCAAAATTACCATAGGTTCCTATTGGACAAATTCCAGAGAGGGCGTGTCAAAGACGCTGCTTTTTTATGTGAGAAGTGAGTGAAGTGAAGCGAGGGGAGACGATGCGAGGGAGCGCGAGTCTGGCTTTTTTGCGATGCGAATCTGGCGAAAACGTCCACTAGAACGGAGGTTTTGAGCCTGATACAGGTAGATTCACGTTGTGGGGAAGATGATTATGTTCTCAGACGATGAGAGCGGGAGTGAGAGTGAGAATCGGTACGCTGATCTCAGCTGCGGTAGTCCAGCGCCAGCCGCTCCGGGCGCTCCGCTTGGAGGGACAAATAACAGCGTTTACTGTTCCCAAACAAACTTTTCCTGTTACAAAACACGTGTAGGACATGGGGCAAGGATAGTATGTAGGTTCTAGTAAGAGGAGGAGGGTGAATACGGAGGTTAAAACCACCGACGTGCGCGCCGATCTTCACCCGGGCATGAGTGTGTGGAGGCGGGGGAGAGCGGCAGGACGCAGCGGCGGAGTTAGCAGGGGGAAGAGGGGGGGAGGGAGTTTACTCTTATTGGTGCTATTTCTAATTCATTATTCTTCTAAAAAAATGAAAAAAATAAATAATAAAAGATGTCTATCTCCCTCTTTTTACTCTCAAAAAACAATCTTATTCAGCCGTCTGAAAAACATACAATAATAAGGGCCTAACATAAATAATATTCTACATATATACAATATATTACCATATTTATAATCTTTGATTAATACCTAACACTTTTCCAATTTATAGTAGAGCTCTATCTTAAAGTATATTTAAGCCACAGCCGTTTGAATGTTAAAGAGTAAAAACCCCATTTCCACTGAAAAAACCTTGGCGCCCAAAGGGTTAATAGTAGAAAAACTTCAAAGTCATCTTCACAGCGTTTCCGAAGATCTCTTCCATCAGAAAATGACTGTTGGATGAGAGTCGAAATGTCTTGATCTTCAGAAACACTGTCCAGATGACAACTTTGAAGACTGTATACTATGGATTACTCCTGGACAAATGAGGGATTCCACTGTCTACATACGTATATTATTCTGGTCCAAAATAAAAACCAAAAACATAAATGTATGTCTTTATTAGCACAAATGTTGTAAGGTTAATTTATGCACTAAACATATGCTGCTAAATGATCTACAAATAAAGCTTCAAAAAGAGCTGATCAAACTTACAAAAGTTACATTGCAAACTATCAAAAGGGCATAAATGTGATATTTACGTTTTGCAAAACATTTAACATTTTCAATTTTGTATAATATCTAGCATTTTTAACTTTTTTCAGACAAACCCAAAGTGAAACTGAACACAGCTGAAGATGTCTTAATTACATTTTACAAACATTAAAACCTCTTTTGTGTGAAAGTCACATTGACATATACAGCTTTTGCTTATTAAAAACATCTTTTTAAACATGTAAAGATCAGTACAAAGCTTGATACAATGAGACAAAGCTTCATGACAAACCGCAGAAAAGCACTTTACTTTTATTTATCCAGTATAATCAAATCCCAGATTGTCCTGTTGGTTTTCATCATCAGGTGTGAGAGCTGAATCTGGTCACATTTGTCTGATGGTTATGTTGAGAAAGGCATGTTTGACCAGCCTATCTGTGTAAAACAGAAGGAATAATAATAATTTAAAAAAAAGAAAAGAAAAGAAAAGAAAGAGAAGAAAAGAATAGCAAAATGTTGTAAAACAGATTTAAATGCAGTTCCAGGACTTTGCTTTTTTTTTTTTTTTCAGATAACGCTGAGTTATCTGAGTGAGTGAAACGCTGAGTGGAATTACTCTCCAAACATCAAAAGTACAATGTTAAAAATGCACACACGCTAGTTTTTACATGAATAAAGTAGCAATTAAAAAATTGTGTCAAACCAGCTTATGGACTTCTTACATCTGAATGATATACTGCATCCTCTGCAGTTTGGTTTCCGCCCCCAATACTCGACTGAAATAGCCAATTGCTACTTTGTTGAACAGCTCAAATCAGCAATTGACAAAGGCCAAATCATAGGAGCGGTCTTTTTAGACCTAAAGGCCTTTGATTTACTACATCATGAAATACTTATACACAGATTATCCAGATTAAACTTTGAGGAAACAACTTTACAGTGGTTCAAAACATACCTGGCACAAAGACAACCGTGTGTAATAATCAACAATGTAAAATCATCTTTTTTATCACTGAACTCCGGAGTCCCGCAGGGATCACTTCTTTGTCCACTCCTCTTTAGTCTCTATGTTAATTATTTACCAAATGCATGTCCGGGGGCCGGCTTCCAAATGTATGCAGATGATGCAGTCCTGTATGTGAGTGGCAAAAATGTTGAAGCCATTACTGCTCAGCTGCAAAACCATCTTGAAGCTGTATGTATGGTTTCAAAATTCTGGTCTTTCTCTTAATATCAGTAAAACAGTGTCAGTTTGTTTTTCTTCCAGAGCACGCCGCCCTGAGGATCTACACCTGACAATAGATGGACAAGACATTAATAAGCAAGTGAAAGAGGTCAAATACCTCGACCTAATTCTGGACTCTCATTTATTCGAAAGTCATGTAAAAAAAAGTAATGAGGATAACAAAAACAAATTTGTACAGCTTTAAATTAATTAGAGACTGTCTATCCTTTCAAGCTGAAAATGTCTTTATGCACTCTATGATCTTTTCTCAAATCAGTTACTGTATCACCAGTTGGTCACAGGCCACAGCTTCTGTGATCAAGCCACTGAGAGCAATTTACAACAGGGCCATCAAAATATTAGACAAAAAAAAACGTCAGAACACACCATTGTCAGATATTGCAGAGATTGAATTTTCGTAGCTTTGAAAATTTTATAAAGTTTTGTAATTTAAAATTGATGTATAAGTGCTTGAACAATAGAGCCCCAGGTGTACTCAGTAAGCTCATAGTCCCACTCAGAGCTGTGGGCTCCATCACACGAGGGTCTGCGAATGGAAATGTGAAAGTTCCCCTGAGAAAAACCTCTTTTGGACAGTCTGCATTCTCTGTCCAAGGCGCTAAACTGTGGAACTCTCTGGGCCCTGAGCTAAAACTGAACCTGGACTGGAGTAGTTTTAAAAATGAACTTAAGCGGGTTTTAAAGAGAACACAAATTTGTGTACATTAATATTGCATTGCATGCTTAGCACTGTGTAAATTTTTCTTGATGTTAATGTATTTTTCTGTGTGTGTAAAAGCCCTTCTAGGGACAGACATTGCAAATTAGCCAAGGCTATAAATGTTTTAGTATGTTACATGTCTATTGTGCGTACTTGTCCCTATCAAATAAATAAATAAATAAAATAAATAAATAAATAAAGCAGTGCATTCACGACCCTCTCTCTCTTACCTTTTCAAAGAGAATGACTTGTTCTTTATATTATTGATCATACCAAAATGTATGTGTTGACAGCTTGGCCTGAGATCATCTCCTAAACAGAAAATATCAGTTAAACAATATAGTAACATGTCGAACAAATAATAAAGGTCAAACTCACAAATTCTTCTCTTTTGTACTCAGCTCTTTCTGTTAAAATAAAGTAGTTTACATGTTAGCTCTGGTAGCATTAGCAGAGGTAGATTACATGTTAGCTCTGGTAGCATTAGCAGAGGTAGATTACATGTTAGCTCTTGTAGCATTAGCAGAGGTAGTTTACATGTTAGCTCTTGTAGCATTAGCAGAGGTAGTTTACATGTTAGCTCTGGTAGCATTAGCAGAGGTAGATTACATGTTAGCTCTTGTAGCATTAGCAGAAGTAGTTTACATGTTAGCTCTTGTAGCATTAGCAGAATTAGCTTACATGTTAGCTCTTGTAGCATTAGCAGAAGTAGTTTACATGTTAGCTCTTGTAGCATTAGCAGAAGTAGTTTACATGTTAGCTCTTGTAGCATTAGCAGAAGTAGTTTACATGTTAGCTCTTGTAGCATTAGCAGAAGTAGTTTACATGTTAGCTCTTGTAGCATTAGCAGAAGTACTTTACATGTTAGCAGTGGTAGTATTGTTCAATTTTTTGCCGATAAAAATTACTTAACAGACCCTTTTCTTGTTGGCAAGCATTGCGTCAAATTCTGGTGGGCGGAGCCGGTGTAAACTAGCACTTTTTGGAAGGATTTTTTAAACACAAATGAAAAAAACAATGTCAGGATATGTATCGTGACTTACTCTGTGGGACCTGACGTGGACTTTGGTGAATTAGCTCTGGATTAATACTTTCAGAGGTGAGTTTTACATTAGTTGCACTTCCATTTTTACATTGATTGACCCAGTAGTTTCTAAAACAGTCTTTCAACAGTTCATTTGTGTCTTGAAGCTTTTGTTAATGCTAAATATGTTATTTAACGTATGGTTCTCTCATTAGTGCTTCAGAGGCGACACAGCATTGACTCTTAACTTTATTTTATTGGGCTAAGGTCGCTTCTGTTCCAAGTCTTGGTTGCTTGTAGCTTTAAAAAATCTGTTGGCTCGGGTCAAAGGGTAAAAGCAGAAAATAAGGTTTGTGTGTGCAAAAATAGAATGACTGACAACAGTAGTAACCTGGGTCACGTCACAGGGATCTGTGTTGAACTCCACTGTGAGTTCTTCCAAAGTTTTCATCTGAAACTTGACTTGCTGAAAGCGTTTGGGGAAAAGTGAGATGTTAAATGAAAAACATCGAACTGATTGGGTGTGCGGCCGACCTTATTTGTGCTTAACCAATCACAGCAATGAAACGTGATGGTATATCCAATGTATGTGAGGGATATAACAAGAGACACACACACCTCTGTTCTTCTTTCAAAAAGAAAATACTCTGTATTTCTGCTTTAACATAATCAAAAGCAGCAGAAACACGTACATCCACAGGACCTGCCATCTTTGTTTTGTTTGAATCAAGCGGTACTTTCTGTCGTCATTGCAACCAACCCCCTCGACCCGCCCTGCATGTGATTGGGCCGACACACCACTGTGTCAAACTGCGAACCAATCGAGCTGCTGTAAGGCCAGATGGATTATCTTGAATTTGTAAATTCACAAATATCGCGAGATAATCCATCTGGCTGGTCAAATTCTAACATCAAGCTGCACTTGCACAGCTGGGTAAAGTCTAACATTAAACATGAATGTCCTACAGTTTACAGCTAAATAGCTTTTTAACCACAATAAAACCTCAAAATTTTAATGCACTGGAAACAAGTTTTTGTTTCTTTTGCTGCCGGGCAGAACTGTGACTTAGGCCTGAAAAGAGTCTATATGTTTTGGGAGGAAGCGTCAACTTTATTGTAATTTCCAGAAGCCAACAATCCACAACAAAAGGCGACATTTGCACATGAAGCAGCATCTCAACACTGTCTCTGATCTGCTTGGCATAAGATTTGGTAATCAGAAGTGATGGTGCATTTTACACCAAAACGTCCTTATTTTGTACAGCTGTTTGTAAATACTTAATTAGTATAAAACAATTTAATAATGTTGTATCTTTATATAGACATCATATGTCTTGTCAAATGTGCTGTTTTATTTTCCTCATAGTTATTTTACACAAACTTCCTGGGTCAAACAGCTGTTGAACTAACCCTTTTCTCCAAATTTCTATTGAGATCTCCACATTAAACATGAGCTCATTTATCCTGACTTAAGCTTCACTGGTTTAACATTTAACATAATATTCTTTTCGAAAAACAAGACACATTTCCTGGATTAGAGTAGCTTTAGCTCTTCTGTGTTATATGGATGAAGACTGTTCAGATCCTCCAGGGTATTTGTGCCTCAGTGCTGCCCCTCTCTGGTGCTTTGGTGTCGGTTCCTTTGAGAGTTCACTGTTTACATGTGATTTATTTGTGCGTTCAGAGCTCATTCACACCTGCCGTCGAAACTGTGAACTCTCGCTAATGCTAATGAACAACAACCTGACGCAACAAACAACTAAGTGTCAACGAGAAAACTGATGCAAAGACACAGTCACAAGAGCTTCACTAACATGTTTAAACAGACGCTGAAGTCAAACTAATCTCTAACCTGGCTAGCATGCATTTCCCACTTAACCTAGTCCTAACCTAACCTTACATTTCAGTTTTAAAATATAGACTTGTAGCGACCAAATTAAAGTGATGGCAGTGTGGCATAACTGGGTTGGGGAAAACAATCAAGCTAATAATGCCAGATTAAAGCAGAAACTATCCAGTTCAAGTATAATAGTCATTTTTGGTACTTTGGCCCAGATTTATCAAGCAGTTGCTCATGTGCAAACAGGTTAGGGGGAGCAAAATCTTGGCATATAGCCAGGGTGCGATTTGCTGGGGGGATGGGAGGGATTATCCCTACCTCTGGTTTGTCTGTCCCTCTCTCTGCTTATAATTTCTACATCCCTCCTTCTGCTTTTATCTTGTATTATTTGTAGGGGGGGATAAAAAAAATAACAAAGTGTTCTATCAATCCCAGCGTTGTCTCATTGATGTTTTTCCCTTCTCCCGGTGCTGTTCCTCCGCTCAACAGGCAGCACTCATAACAGCCAATAACGTCACACTTTCACACACAGTCCTTTTCTGATTGGCTATTCCTCTAACTTTTTCTGCGCGCACAGGCATAGTTTAAATTGACAGATCTCAATAATGAACATAGGCGCCGCCGCGCCGATCTATCTTTCTCTCTTCTCTCTCTCTCGCTCTCTCTCTCTCTCTCTCAGCGCTGTCATTTAGACTCAGGTTTGGTCACTCAGAGCCGCTGTGCTGCTGCTCTGTCACCTGCCCTGTGATCATGGTTTAATCCACGACTGTGTGCAAAGCAGAGCGGGAAAATCAAGTCAGGAACGGAGACACGAAAATGTTGACCTGCGATGCGATTCAAAGCGGGACAAGACTCGTTGTTCTGTTCTGAGTAAAAGTATTGTTTTTATTTCTGTAATATTGCTCAGTTGTACTTATTTGTGCACAGTGACGCCTAGTGGACATTTTCGGGGTTGTTTTTACACGTGCGCTGGGCGGGGTTTTATTTAGAAAAACAACAAGATGGCGGAACGCAGTTCGGCTGCTACTTTTTGCAGACCGCATTTTTCTTTGTTTAAAGGTTGCATCGCCGGTATGTACGGATTGTAACATGAAAATATTGTTATTATAGACATGTATTGATTGTACTATATGTCTTTTGTAGTTTCACCTTTTCGAACGTCAGTAAACCTGCTAAACAAACACGTGTGCAGAGTTCTTGATGTGAGAAAGGAGTTTAAGCTATCCAAAACGGCACAGTGAAACGGCGACATCCACGTCGGAGATCTTGCGGTCATTCAATGCAACTAGAGTGAATCTACGCTAACCACTACTACACGCCAAGCAGCACGGCATACAGCAGTGTCCCAGCAATCGTCACCTGGTCCACGCAACTATGGCCGACACAGCTCCACCCGCCAAAGCTTCGTCTGCAGCATCAGACAACACGCCGCCACGAAAGGCTCCGTCTTCCAGGGCTTCATCCACCAGAGCTTCGGGTAACAAAGCGTCATCCTACAAGACCCGGTCTGAAACAGGGTCCACAAGCTCTGCAGCAGCCAAGGCAAGAGCAAAAGCTGAGGCAGCAAAGGCTCGTCTTAGTTTTGCACAAGAAGAAATGAGCTTAAAAATAGAAAAAGCTAAACTTGAGGCATCTATTCAATTATTACAGCAACAAAAAGATGTAGCTTCAGCCATAGCAGAGGCAGAGGCATTAGAGATCGCTGCCGCCTCACAGTTAGATGCACAAAGTGAGCCTACTCCATCTGAAACTGCCGAACGCACAAAACAGTACGTTGTAGCTCAAGCAACATTTGTGAACAGTGGAGAAAATTGCCACTTTCAGCCATTAAAAAGTAATGACACTAAACAACTCAAACAGGAGCACCCTAGTAATGACTTGTTACCTTCCAGTGGAGTGAATAACGATTATTTTACTTCACATGCTCCAATCCCAAATAACACCCATGCCTCGCATGTTCCAGCTACTAGTGCATTCCCTCGTTTTGTTAAACATGACAATACCAGTTGGTCCCACAAGGTGTCAGCGTCTTCACATTGCAATGCCATCAAGAGCCAATGGACACTAATGTAAGTGACTTTATCAGATTCTTTGCACGCAGGGAAATAGTTGCAACAGGACTTTTACAGTTTAATGATAAACCTCAAAACTTTAGAGCCTGGAAACGCTCATTCTACAATGCAATCAGAGGGCTAGATTTGACAGCCAGTGAAGAAATGGACTTAATGCTAAAATGGCTGGGCAAAGAATCCGCCGAGCACGCTGAGCAAATCAGAGCCATACACATTAACAATCCATTAGCAGGTCTTGAGATGATCTGGGACAGACTTGAACAATGTTACGGCTCAGTCGAAGTGATTGAGGATGCACTTTTCAAAAGAGTAGACGCATTTCCTAAAATTGCAACAAAAGACTATGTAAAACTCAGAAAGTTCAGTGATTTACTGTTAGAAATGCAGTGCGCGAAAGCTGATGGAGATCTTCCGGGACTCTCATTTCTAGACACAGCTAGAGGTGTAAATCCGATCATTCAAAAGCTTCCATTTAACTTGCAGGAAAAATGGATAACAGTTGGAACAAACTACAAACGTCAATACGGTGTCACTTATCCACCATTTAGTATTTTCGTGAACTTTGTTGCACAAGAAGCTAATGCTAGAAACGATCCTAGTTTCCAATTCAACTCACAAACTGATTCTCTCAAACCAGATAAACCACTGTGGAGAATAAACAGACCAAAAGAAATATCAGTGCACAAAACAGATGTAGTTCCTGGCTCTAACTCAGACACGCAAAATCTTTTGAACAAAAAGGTTGACAGTGAAAAACTCTGTCCACTCCACAAAAAAGCTCATCCTCTAACAAAATGTAGAACATTTCGTATGAAACCTCTTGACGAGAGAAAAACATTCCTAAAAGAAAATAATATCTGCTTCAGATGCTGTGCCTCATCCAAACACATCGCAAAAGACTGCAAAGTCAAACTTCAGTGTTCTGAGTGTGGCAATGAAAAACACTGCGCTGCACTTCACCCCGGCCCAGCTACGTGGCACAATGAACCAAGACCAAGCACAGAGCCAACGGCCGAGCCGTCAGCAGAGCACGGCGGGGAGCCAGGTGACACAGAGCCTGAGAGATAACGTCAAAATGCACTCAGGTTGTGGAGAGAGCGAGGCAGGTAGATCATGCTCTAAAATTTGTCTTGTAAAGGTTTATCCTGCAGGCAGTCCAGACAAAGCTGTTCAACTCTATGCCATTCACGATGAACAGAGTAACAGATCACTAGTACGCCCAGAGTTTTTTGAGTTATTTAATGACTGTGGTCCTAGTTCTCCCTATTCACTCAGAACATGTGCAGGCGTTAAAGAGACTATGGGTAGGAGAGCCACCGGTTACATAGTGGAAGCTCTAGATGGCACAGTCCAGATCCCACTGCCTAGCCTCATCGAATGCAAAAACATTCCAAATGATAGAGATGAGATTCCTACTCCTAGTGCAGCCTTACACCACAGTCACCTAAAATCTATCGCTAATCTCATTCCTGAACTGGACTTTAACGCTCAAATACTTATGCTTCTTGGACGGGACGTAGTAAGAGTTCACAAAGTCCGCAAACAGATAAGTGGCCCTCACAACGCACCCTACGCGCAAAAACTGGACCTGGGGTGGGTCATAGTAGGAAACGTGTGTTTAGGTGATGTCCACAAAACTTTGGCTGTAAAAACACTCTTCACCAATGCAACAGAGAAAGGCCGTCCCACAATGTTTGAGCCTTGTCCAAATGTGTACACTGTAAAGGAAAGGCATTGTGACATCCAAGTCCCTTATAGTGTCAGCACTCAGTTAGGTGACAGTACATGTGAACCTGACCACTTAGGATGTAATGTATTTAAACAAACCAGACTTGACAATTACATTGCGCCCTCCATTCAAGACAAGGCATTTTGAAAACAATGGAGGAAGGACTAACAAAGGACAAAGATGGTAATTGGACAGCTCCGTTGCCATTCAAGTCAGAGCGCCAAAAACTGCCTAACAACAGACCACAAGCATTGAATCGCTTAATGTCACTTGTCCGCAACTTTGAGAGAAAAGATGAACTAAAGGAGCATTTCATAAACTTTATGGACAAAGTATTCAAAAACGGACATGCAGAAATAGCTCCTCCACTAGAAGATGGAGAAGAATGTTGGTATTTGCCACTGTTTGGCGTGTACCATCCGCGTAAACCCAAGCAGATTAGGGTAGTCTTTGACAGCAGTGCCAAGTATGAGATGTGTCTTTGAATGACGTTTTGTTAACAGGGCCAGACCTTAACAACTCACTACTCGGAGTCCTCATGCGCTTCAGAAAAGAGGCAGTTGCATTTACTGCAGACATTGAGCAAATGTTTTATTGTTTCAATGTTCGAGAGCAAGACAGAAACTACTTGCGCTTCTTGTGGTTTCGTGACAACGACTTATCAAAAGACATAACAGAGTATCGAATGACCGTTCACGTTTTCGGGAACAGCCCTTCTCCAGCGGTCGCAATATACGGCTTGCATCAGTCTGTCCTGCGCTGCGAGTGTGATCCAGATGTTGAGCAGTTTGTCACACGCGACTTTTATGTAGATGACGGGCTCAAGTCACTGCCCACTGTTGAAAAGGCTGTCTCTCTCTTGCAAAGAACCCGTGACACGCTCTCGAAATCAAATCTTAGGCTACACAAAATAGCAACCAACAGAAAGGAAGTTTTAGAAGCTTTCCCATCCGAAGACCACGCAAAAGACTTAAAAGAGCTAGATTTCGAAGCTGATTCTGTTCCCATTCAGCGTAGTCTTGGCCTCCTTTGGGACATTAAAAAAGACTGTTTCACTTTTAAGACATCAGATGAGACTAACCCTTTACTAGGCGAGGCATTTTATCAACAATAAATAGCCTTTATGATCCTCTAGGTTTCGTAGCGCCAGTCACATACAGGGAAAGTCTATTCTGCGCGAACTCACAGTCGAAAACGGAGATTGGGATGCTCCACTACCACCAGAAATGGAGGAAACTTGGACAACTTGGAAAGACTCACTCAAAGAACTGTCTAAGCTGTCGATTCCAAGAGTGTACACAGACATTTCACCCTCTACCGCTGCAAAGAAAGAACTGTGCGTTTATTCAGACGCGTCCACTAAGGCCATAGCAGCAGTAGCCTATCTTAGAGTCATAGACAAGAAGGAAACTGTCAAGTTGGCTTTGTGATGGGTAAAGCAAAGTTAGCTCCACGCCCTGATCAGACCATTCCAAGGTTAGAGCTTAGTGCCGCTGTGTTAGCAGTAGAGCTTGCAGATCTAATCTCAGATGAACTTGACATTGAGCTAGACAACACTATGTTCTATACGGACAGTAAGGTTGTTTTAGGTTATATCTATAACGAGACACGTAGATTTTATGTCTATGTTAGCAACCGTGTAAACAGATCCGCCGGTCATCTCAACCCAGTCAGTGGCATTACATAGCCAGCAGTCAGAACCCTGCAGATCACGCCACTCGTTCTGTTCCTGCCTACCAACTGCCCCTAAGTAACTGGCTCACTGGCCCAGACATTCTGTTTCAAATCAGAACCTTTCCACAGACACATATGATCTTGTTGAGCCCAGTACTGACGCAGAAGTCAGACCGCAAGTATCTACGCTTAAAACCACTACTTGTTCCAACCAACTCGGCTCTCAAAGATTCACCAAGTTTTCATCTTGGAAATCACTCACTCGTGCATTGCTCGTTTGCTGCACATCATTCACAACTTCAAGCCATCCTCACCTAAAAACAAACAGTGCAAAGGCTGGCACTACTGTGAAACAGGACTCACTGTAGCTGAGATTAATCAAGCACAAAATATTGTGATTCGAGCAGTGCAGCAGGATGTTTATGCAGATGAAATAAAGTGTATTCAGAAACAAGAAAAACTTCCCAAAGCCGTTCTTTAAAAAACTTGGACCCCTTCTTGGACGAGAATGGAATATTGCGAGTAGGTGGTCGCATTGCTGGCTCAAACCTAAACCAAAATGAAAAGAATCCTGTCATTGTTCCTGGTCATCATCACCTAGCAGCACTTCTCATAAGGCACTACCACGAACAAACCCATCACCAAGGTCGTTGTTCACAGAAGGAGCTGTTCGTGCTGCAGGCTGGTGGATTGTAGGAGGCAAAAGAAAGTTAGTGCATCATCTTCAACTGCACAACTTGCAAAAGACTTCGTGCTCCTCTCAGCACACAAAAAATGTCAAACCTCCCTTCAGAACGTCTCTCTACAGAGCCTCCATTCACAAACGTGGGCATAGACGTGTTTGGACCATGGTTTGTATCTTCAACAAGAACCAGAGGTCATGTAATCCAAAACAAAAGATGGGCTGTCATTTTCACATGCTTAAGTATAAGAGCAGTCCACATCGAAGTGATAGAATCACTTGACACATCCAGTTTCATTAACGCCCTTAGACGATTTCTTGCTATTAGAGGACCTGTTAAAAGCATTCGCTCTGATAGAGGCACAAATTTTGTCAGTGCATGTAAAGAACTCAAAATCCCCTCAAACATGGACAATACTGCAGTACAGACCTACTTGAAAGAACAAGGATGTACATGGACCTTTAATCCACCACATGCCTCCCACTTCGGCGGATCGTGGGAAAGGATGATCGGTCTTGCACGCAGAATATTGGATACAATGTTTTTTCAGCTCAAGAACACTAAACTCACTCATGACGTTCTTGTCACTTTTATGTCAGAAGTGTCAGCTATCATAAACGCTAGACCCCTCGTTCCCGTTTCAGTGGACCCTAGTGATCCATTTGTTTTGACTCCAGCAACCTTGCTCACTCAAAAATCAGTTCCACTCCAAGCTCCAGCTGGGAACTTCTCCGTGGCAGACCTCTACAAGCATCAGTGGCGACAGGTACAGCACTTGTCAAACACTTTCTGGGACAAATGGAAAAAGAATTCTTGCCAACACTTCAGCCACGCCGCAAGTGGCAATCCAGTCAACCCAACGTAACACCAGGAAGTACTGTTGTGCTCAAGGACAGTCAGATACCCAGAAACCAGTGGCCTCTTGGACTCATAACTCAGGTGTTTCCTTCTAAAGATGGTAAAGTTCGTACAGTAGAGGTTAAAGTTTCCAAATCAGATGGTACTAAAGTTTTTACTAGGCCAATCTCAGAAATTGTTGTGTTAGTTCCCTCTTAAGTGTTTAATTAGTGGCGTTTAATCACGCCAGGCGGGGAGTGTTCTGTTCTGAGTAAAAGTATTGTTTATTTCTGTAAAATTGCTCAGTTTGTACTTATTTGTGCACAGTGACGCCTAGTGGACATTTTCGGGGTTGTTTTTACACGTGCGCTGGGCGGGGTTTTATTTAGAAAAAACAACAAGATGGCGGAACGCAGTTCGGCTGCTACTTTTTGCAGACCGCATTTTTCTTTGTTTAAAGGTTGCATCGCCGGTATGTACGAAATGTAACATGAAAATATTGTTATTATAGACATGTATTGATTGTACTATATGTCTTTTGTAGTTTCACCTTTTCGAACGTCAGTAAACCTGCTAAACAAACACGTGTGCAGAGTTCTTGATGTGAGAATGGAGTTTAAGCTATCCAAAACGGCACACTAAGACTATATTGAGATATTTTAAGCAGCCTGTTCTCATGGACAAGCGTGTCAATACCACGCTATTGTAAACAGTGTGTCATATGAACGCAACTTCTATTTTGTGCGTGTGTGATTGACGCGTTTCTGTCCTAGTTCATTTCAATGGTGAATGTTAACAGGTGTTATTATTCATGAAAACTAACACAATCCTAATCCTAACCTTAATCAACTCCAAGCCAAAGAGCTAAACTTACCCATTTTTGTAATTTCAGACTTAAATTTAGCCGTTAATCCCTTGAAAAACCTCATGTTTGTCGTCAACCACTAGGCGTGTCCAGATCACGCCAGAAAAAATGAGTGTGTAATTGCACGCCAAAACAGGCAGATGGTGTCATCATGACACGCAATTTGTCATGGCGTGCTATTTTACGCAATCCATGAGAACACGTTGATTTTAAGACATGGGATTTTTCTATGTAGCTGCTTTACTGCAACGTTGTTACTGAGCATTTGTGACAAGGAAACATTTTCATCTGATATGACACAGCTTGCATAGGACCATGTAAATCTGAAAAGTTTAATTCAAAATACGCTGCATTTCAGCTCTCAGCCTGAATTAGAAGTGAAGTAGGTTGGAAAAACAGACGTTTGTCTGGGGAAAGAAAAAAGAACATGTGCGTCCACACAGAGTCGGTCTCATCTTTAAACTACTCTCTGCATTAACAGCTTTGACAAATAGTTTGTTTATGTGGAGAGACTGTCTGATGCTAAATACTCATTCAACTGGCAACTTCCAACACAATCTCACATAAAAAGTGTGCAAATAGCACGACGCAAAAACAGCGTATTATGAGCATGCTTTTTTGCGCACTTACGTTACACCGTACATTTAGCACGCTGTGAAAAAAAACGTAAAAATGACACGAGATTTGGTTGAAGCCACGTGGGGACATTTTCTTTAGGATTAACAATTAAGTTTAGGCATCAAGTTACCAAAAAAACAAAAAAATGAACTGGGATTGAGGCAATCTCGTGTGGCATAAAACTCGTGCTAATCAGACGTAATTTACATGTCCTGTAATGTCGTGGTAAATGTACGCTTTCATGTGAGATCGGGCTCCAACTTAACACGACCCAACAAAACCCTCCTGCGACCCCAAGGTTGAGAACCAATGCACTAAAACGGGCTCTTGCTTCCAACATTTGTCGTCATCAGTTTAAAACTTTGCTCTACTCCCTATTTCTAATATAGTTTCCAACATTAATACACAAACTTGTTCCTGATTCACGTAAAACTCTAATTTCTATTTAAGTCTTACGCTACCAAAGTAAGCAAAAATGTAAAATGCAGTCATATGCACTTTAAGGAGAGCAAACGTCCTTGTCTGTCCAAATTTTAATCTGAACTAATGCAAAATAAATAAAGTGCATTTCCAAAATAATCTTTGTTTATGTAAAATCCATTCACAGTGACAGCTTTACAGCCTTTCAAAATAATCTCAATTGCGGCTGACGTCCCGCTCTTTCTCATCTCCACATTCTTTCTGGATCAATATCTGTGCGATGCGAAGCTTAAAGTGAATAAATGGAGCCGTGTGTATCTGCGGAGGAGCAGAGGTGATCAGAGGAAGTACGTTTAAGTGCTACTTAGTCATTTCCAGTGGAGTGGATTGTATTGAGTGATACTTAATTGAGGAGATGCTGACTGTCACCGAACACGAGACACATTTACAACCTGCACCAGACTCTGCTGTGTCCTGAACAGAGGTCTGCTTTACGTAGCAGGGGCAGGTTGTAGCATCTGTAATGACATCAGGCTAAAGTAGCGTGTTGACCTTACAGCAAGAAGTGCTTGGTTTCTAATCCAGACCTCTTGATGTGCAGTTTGCATGTTCTCCCTGTGTCTGTGTAGGTTTCCTTTGAGTGTTATGGTTCCCCTTAGAACTAAAAACATGTCCATTAATGCAAGAGAGATTCTGAATCTTAGTGAGACTTTCAGTGAGACTTTACTGCTTAACTGAAGGTCAATTAAATATATATATATATATATATATATATATATATATATATATAATTAGGGATGGAACGATTCTGCAAAAAGAGTCGAATCGTTCGATCCTGGCCCTTCGATCCGATCGTTGCATAGTTCGAACGATTTTGTGCATGCGCTAAAATACACGTGTAGCGGCAGCAGCGTTTTGTTGACAAGGGGAACGGGTGAGCGCGTGCGCAGGAGAGTGTTGTGTGTGGGGAAAAGAAGTGGAGGGAGACGCTGGCGCCGCTCAGATTCAACCTTAACTTCATATCGCTCCGGTGTTTGGGAACACGTTGGATTTAGTGCCAAGGATGATGCTAGCGGTAAGAAAACTGTCTATTGGGAAGTTTATCGCTAATGACATGCAGCCGTTTAGTCTTGTTCGCGCTGTTGAACGCGGAGGCTTTAAGCACATGTTTAACACTGCCGAGCCCAAAACACTTCAGTAACACCGTAATACCCGCGATGTATGAAGAAACAAAGCGTGAACGTGAGCAAGACCAGACTGCACGTGAATATGTTGCGCTGACAGCTGATGGGCGGACTTCCAGAGCTACGAAGAGTTTTATTACGATGACGGTCCACTACATCGACAAAGAGTAGGCTAAAGTGTTGCAGACACGCAGACTGTATGAGCCCCATACAAGTCAAAACCTCTCAGAAGCACTGACAGAAGTAAAACATGAATGGAAGTTAATTAGGAAAAATAACTGTGTCCCTGACACAATGTAACAATGTAAGAAAGTAACATGGTTAATGCTGTTAATATAAGGGTTAGGGCCAAATCTTGGGTGTTTTGCACCCACTATGAATGTGTCTGCCAAACATGCAGTGTCCATCAGACACATTTAGAAACTTATAGGAAAAATAAGAAAAGTCATTGCTTTTTACATAAAAGCACAAATGCAGCCCACATTCTCAAAATGAAGCAAGAAATGTTAGAGTTGCCAGTTCACAAACTAATATATGTACAAAAATAATTGTAAAAATAAATAACAAAGATAGTTTTAGATATCTATTAACAAAATCGAAGAAAATCGTGACGGCAAAATCGAATCGTGACTTGGGTGAATCGTCCCATCCCTAATATATATATATAAGAAAGAAAGAAAGACACACAAACAAATAAATACAGTAAGTAATGCTGTTTCATTTAATTTTCTCTCCTCTTACAATCCACTGATGTTTCTTTGATACTATATATGTAACACTATTTATTCCTTCTCAAATGCAGCTCTGAACATAAACAGTCATATCAAAGATGTTTATTCACTGTTTATTTATTCACTCTATACAAGTGTTCATATTCATATTGTACATAATAATGTAACTGATGCCACTTTATCTATTTATCATGTCAGATTCTGAGCTAACAGCAATTCATTTGAATAAGAGTTCTTAGACTCATTATCTTGTTTGATGCATGCTTCTATTTCTCTGCTGTTCTTGAACTGAGCACTGCAACACTGGAATTTTCCCATTGTGGGACAAACAAAGGATATATTATCTTATTCTACCGCTTGTTCTCACTGGGGGTCAAGAGTGACTGGAGCCTATCCAGTGACATATATATGTTGGTAATTGTTTAATGAATCTTAACGCCATTAAACATGCTTAGGTTAATTGGCAACACTCTAAATTCTTCTAGTGAATGAATGAGAGAGTGACTGATTGTTTGTGTCTGCCTCTGTGTTAGCTCTATGATGAATTTGCCAGGGTGTTTTTCCCGCCTAAGGCATATATTTTAAAGGCCTGAATAAGATAAGCTATCCTTTATTTGTCCCACAATGGGGAAATTCCAGTGTTGCAACGCACATTTTAAGAGCAGCAGGGAAAATAGAAACATGCAATCAAACAAGATAATAGAAATAAAATAGACTTAAAATATGTATAAAGATACAAAAGTTAAAAGACTCTTATTTACAATAATTTTTTTATATGCGGTCAAACTAGCTCTCCCAAACCAATAAACCTTTAATTACAGAAAATCTCAAAAATTTTGTTTTTCTAAGGTTCAGCAAAATCAAAATTATATCCAATTTGTGTCGAGACAAGAATCAAATCTCATGACAAAACAAACTCGTCCCATTAAGTTCTGCTCAAAGTGAACCCAGTCCTGCCTGCACCATAACTGACCTCATCAGTGTTAATCTGTGTAACCCTTACTACATCAGGTTTACCAACTCTCCCTAATCTGCCAGACTACATGCTGAGATTAGAGCGCGCGGCCCTTCCATCTCCCTCCAAAATATTGGATCAGCCCTGGATCATCCCGCGGACCGGACACATCCAGCGCAAAGTCCCGTTTCATTCCCTGGACTCGACCTTATGTCAAATAGGTTTTACAGTAAGCAGCGCATATCCTCTTTTTAAATAGCCACGCTTCCATTCAAACGGATCAGGCAGCCACAACACGACCTCATTCCCTCGGCTAATCTACGGTTCCTAAAATCCAGCATTATCGCAAATGAGAAAATGTAAGTTTTTCTGCACATTGCATATGTTTCGCCCTAGACATGCTTTTCTCCCCAAATTACTGCCAAAGAAAAAGCCCCAGTGACATAGTTTGGAAATGTGTGCTAATCTGGAATCCCATGCTCTCGCTCCGTACTCGCTGCCAGCCCAACGAGGTCTGACATGTCCTGCAGATTGGCGACGTGGCGTGTGGATGTGATGGAGTTTTGGGACCTGGTGGAGTAGGGGAGAGCGGGGTTAGTTGTCACATGGGTTGAATGGTGCATTTGAAAAAGAAGTCAGATTAAAATGTTCATTAAATAAATAAAAATTCACTCGCTAAAACATTTTTGTAAACATTTGTTCAAGATTGTGATAAGATGAAAAAAAAAAGTATAGCAAAAAAGTAAATTGTCAGATGTTGAGAAAAAAATGTTCTATTTTCTCAAAAAATTCTGTTAAAAGTCAGTGACAATGAGGACTATTTTTTTCTGAGCTGGGTTTAAAAATGTAGAAGAAAGCTGAGGTGAGAGTAAAACAGTCCAGTCGGGGTTGGTTGTCACACTTCTTTGAGGGTTGGTTGTCACATATGGTTATATCTAGAACAGCAGCACAGCCAGAGCGGGGTTGGTTGTCACACTTTTACAAAAGACAGATTTTCTCAAAAATATTTAAAATATTCCAATTCAATGCAGGAAATCAGTGTAAAGTTCCAACTAAAATGTAAATCTCATTCTTGTCATGGAGCTTATTCTGTTCAAAAGTTATTGATCACCAAATCACATAAAATAAAAAATAGTTTTACAATATCATTAGAATCTTGACAAAAATTCATTTTTTTTTTTTTAATTTCCAGTTGCCATTTTCTGATTCAGAAAATGTAAAGCAGTCTTGAATCAAAATTAAATCCAACATCAAAAAATTAAACCAAAGTCAAGACACATTTTGTCCACAGTCTCTCATTGGCATAACATAGATCACGTTTACATGTGCTTAATATTCGGTTTATTGTCAGTATTCCGTTTTCTGAAATATTCGGAATAACCTGTCTACATGTGTGAGCAAATAGGGTTAATCCTGTATACATGCCAAGTGTAATCAATCGGAATATTCCGATTCAAACGGCTACGCACAGACAACGTCTCGACGCACACAGATGCACGGACTGGATTCTGATCCTAATTTATTCTTTTTTGGATTGTACCGCATCTCTTGCTGCCCTGTGTGCAACTGGACTTTAAAACGTAAACAGACGTACATGTGTGAAACCCAGCGCTCACATTGGACAGATCTGACGTGGAGGCAGGGCAAACCAGAGGTATAGCTTATGATAGCCTAAATGTGTGGGAAACGGGTTAAATGGTAAGAAATCAGTCCATGTGGACTGTGATAAACTGCCGAATACCGCGTAAGAGTAAGCCTGTGTAGCTTGTCAGTGCAGGAGAGGGAAAGGGAAAGAAGACGCAGCTCTACGAGAGCAACGACAGAAGCCCATGCCATGCGAGGGCCAAGGAGAAGCGGCGGCATGTGCTGAAGACGGACCCGGAGCGCGAGACGAAAACGCAGATCGCCTGATACAAACACGACCGTGGACCAGCGCGGGGACAACGTAGATCGTCTACAGCCGGACACAAACACGAGGACAGCTCGCTTTACGTTGGCGGATACACTTGGGGAGCAGTCCTGCATGTTCACGGTGGAATATCTTGTTGTGGAGCGCTTCTTTTCTTCTGAACACACAAGTTTTAATGGATATACAAAATCTTCAACACCCGGAGACGCGTTGGAAGTTCTGCTTTGCATGTCTCCTCCTCTACAACACAGGTAAGACACTGCTGTTTTGCTGTGGCTGGCTAAGTTACTTTGTGAGAATGAAAAGTGTTTAGACTGAAAGATACAAACGCCAGAACAGCTTAAACTGTTTAGTTTTTACCACATCTTCAGAGGAAAGTAAACCACAAACAGCCGAAAGCCAGAAATACGCAGGCTTTTTATTCTTTTGCACTTTCGTAGCGTTATAATCTGTTCAGTGCTTATACATGAACCCTCAGCGACCCTGTGTTGTCTCTTTACGCGTTTTCCGTGTTTGTTTCGGCAGTTTGTGTTTAGTTCATAAGCGAGGAGCACATCAGCGAGTCCTGAATATTCCGTTTACATTGGAATATTCCGATTGGCGTCTACATGAGCAGATATTCGGGTTGGAAAAGGAATAAGCCAGGGCTCATATTCGGTTTATTAATAAACGGAATATGAGCATATTCGGGTTTTTGCAGGTGTTTACATGACCGTGCGCAATCGGGTTATTGCTAATATTCCGTTTATAAACGGTTTATTAAGCTGCATGTATACGCACTGATTGTGACAACCAACCCCATGAGGTGTGAAACCAACCGTGACTTGGGGTTGGTTGTCACAGGTGAACAATTTCCATTGAATGATCAATAACTTTTGATCAGAATAAGGTAGAGAACAGCAGGTGGATTCTCTAGTTACCCAAGACTTTGAACTTTTCTCTGTTGTTAAAATGGTTAAAGTGAGATTTGGTGTTTTTGAGAAATTCAAATCAAAGTAAAAAATGTGACAACCAAACCCAGCGTGTGGAGTTTTGGGTGCCGGTGGAGGAGCAGGGCTTGTGTTTGCATGTGGAGTTTTGGGGGGTTGGTGGAGGAGCAGGGCTTGTGTTTGCGTGTGGAGTTTTGGGGGGTTGGTGGAGGAGCAGGGCTTGTGTTTGCGTGTGGAGTTTGGGGGGCTGGTGAAGGAGCAGGGTTTGTGATTACGTGTGGAATTTTGGGTGCTGGTGAAGGAGCAGGGCTTGTGTTTGCATGTGGAGTTTGGGGGGCTGGTGCGGGTGGTGGTGGTGGTGGTGGAGAGCAGGGTTTGCGTGCACCCGGAGGTGAGGAGTTACACTGTCCCGCCTCTCTGTGTCATCATCTTGTTGGTTTGCTTTCATGTACACAGCCTCGGCGCACGCACACAGCTTCTGTCAGTCCAGCTCCCTCCCACTACAATTTTTACACCTCACAATGTATTAGACGTGATGGACTTTCTTCAGCCTTCGACTAATTTAATACTTTCAATTGACTTTGTGCATAGAAGCTGCTATTTTCAAACTGTCAGACTTAAGCATTAGCATTGACAGACAAACACATCTTTTATAAACAAACTTTTGTCCTTTGGTGAAATTTTCTCTTCTTTTGTAAAGTATTTAACATGTTTTCAGAGAAAATCATCGACAACTCACTGTTCACGGCCTGATCTGTTGTCATTTCTCATTTTAGGCTGAGGTAGTGAAAACTTCATACTAAACAGGAAATGGACCAGCCAGCAAGATGTTAGCATTTTTGAAAATAAATAAGGCCAACTGACTTCTTCGTACAGAGTCAATTGATATGCACTGACATACAAGTCTCCAGGGTTTCCCCCACCTAGAGGAGATTATGATCTTTTGCGAATTTTAGAAAAGTAAAAAAAAAAAAGAACCGACTGCAAACATAGGACATTTACAAGGATTTACAAGGCAGATGCACCAGATGCTGCTGGTCCTCGAGCTGGTGCAGCAGGTGAACCTCACCATGTTGAGCCCTGACTCTGTTAAATAGTCGTAACAGAGTTGCACCGACGCACAGACATAAGGAGAAAAAACACAAAAAACATCTGGTACAAAAATCCTAATTCTGGCCATGCCTTCTCAAACTTGTAGATGGATACATCAGGCTTAAAATTAGGCCAAAGTTCATGTAATGTGCAGAAGGCTTAAGGCTTAAAGATACAAGATAGGCTTCCTGCAGTACAGTCGTAGTAGAAGTACCAGTACTATTAGATAGGGCTTGGCAATATTGATAAAAACACCCACAAGGTGTGTACCGATGACATTATTCAGACAGTAACTTTGGGCCTTAAGCGGGGAACACCCTGGACAGTGGCCAACTCGTCACAGTGATTACCACATAGAGACAGATCATTCTCTCTCTCATAGGGCAGGTATTATCGACACAAGGCCTGGGGGCCAGATCCAGCTGATTAAATCCATCCCACAATGCAATTTCCAAACCTTAGAAATCAGGTTCAGTATTGTAAGGACAAATTTACTGAGCAATGTTGATAAAGCTTTTTGTATATATTTATATATGTATATATATAAAAAAAATAAAAAAAAAAAAAAAAAAAAAAAAAAAAAAAAAAAAAAAAAAAAAAAAAAAAAATAATATATTATATATATATTTTTTTTTTTTTTTTTTTTTTTTTTTTTTTTTTTTTTTTTATTTATTTATTTATTTTTTTTTATCACTAGTGAAACACATTTAGCTTTGGGATATTTTGGGCAATGCCAATTTGTGCTGAAAGTGGTGGCAGGCGCCCCAGGACATGGCCTCCTAAACGCTCTCATGAAAACGAAGCTGATTAGCCCTGCACAAGGGGAATTTACAGTGTTGTCACTTGACCTGTACATGAATAACACGGTCTAATGTTGCTTAGAATTACCATGACCTCCTATTCAGTATTAAAATAAAATACTGGAATGGACACAAGAGCAGAAGAGCCAGGACAGTCACATTTCAACAATAAAACATGCACATGACAATCTGCTGGTTGTTGCTTGTTAATAAAGATACAGTATATTAAAAATGTTTCAATCATTGTCAGATTAACATAGTCGTCTGTGGCCCTCATCCACTTCTCTCATAGAAAAGGTTTCCTAAATGTTTGTCTGGTTAACAGCGCCACTTGGAATCAGTCATTGACAGATCAGTCTCTGTCATATAACAGGCTAACACTAGCGGAGATAAATCAAAATAGAATGTGAGCCAATCAGAACAACAGATGTTAATCCAACTCTATGTTTCTAGGTCTACTTTGTGCTACTTCAAGGGTGAACCACAATTTAGAACAGGCCTAGAGCACAATTTGTGAACCAGAACAAAACTGAACAAAACAAATATTAGTGGCATTTTAGCTGATTAAGTTGATTTAAAAGTACTGCAGGCTACTAAATACCAGATCCAAGAAATGTGGCCCAGTCATGGCCCACTTTATTATGATGGGCCAGTCTTTATTGCACTTACATTATGTTGCTGTGTATCCACCACTGTACACTGTAAATCATATATGGAGTGTTTCCCAGGCTCTTTTACAATGTGGTCCAGTTCATGGCCCATTTTACCATTGTGGGCCAGATCCTATCCCTTAGTGGGCAGCATTTGGCCCGCGGGCTGCTATTTGAATAGCCATGGTTTAGGCCGCACACACACGCTAGGATTTTTTAACTGTGCCTTGCTCAAGCCCAATAGCAGAAAATTCTCTGGCCCGCACTCACACTTGTACAAGCGCACCGAGCCTCAGGTCGGTGACGTCATCATCTAGCGCTATTTGTTTACATGAAGAAGCTTGGATCAAGAGCTAATGCTGTAGCAGCAAAAAGAAGTCCAGCAGGCCGTTATATCTTTACTATAATGATGTAGACCAGACTTTTGCCCGTGATGTGCGCTTCTCTGTCAAACTTTAGATTAAAAATCGCGTGGATCCGCAAGAGAAACAGAGACGAGAAACTACACAACTTTTCTCTCTGGTCATGGGAATTCAAGGTAAGCACATTTTCACGGAGTTTGGTTCAGAGTTTCTTTCTTCTTGTAACAAACATGAGCATTCACAGTAAGCTTGTGTGATCAAGTCGCGCGTGTGGCTGTACATGAATAACGATGCCGTGCTTTGGCCCATTTCCTCCAACCGCGCCAGAGTCTGGGTTTGACTTGAGTTTAAAGCTCTGACATAAGAATGTGAATGTCTGTTTATAAGTTGCAAAAAAGCTACATTCACATTGTGCTTTCGTCATAACAGCCACGGTATCAATTATATCTTTTGTATTTCTTACAATAATCCTCCACCAAAGGCAGCTCTGTGCTCTGACACCAACACTTTACACGGACGGAAAAGGTGGATTTATTTCTTTTGATCTGCAGATGAATTATGAGTAATGAGATGTTAGAAGGAAAAGTTTTACAGAAATCACTTTCAAAAGCACTTCTAATAAAGCTAATGCCATTTGCAGTCTGCACAACAAAGAAAGGAGGAACAGAAACTATAATTGCCATATGTATGCAAATGGCATCAATCTGAAGTCATTACTACAACGATTCATCTTTGGCAATCACTAAAACATTTTAATCACGATGGTTACAAATGGTTGACTATTCATAATACACGCTAATTAGATCATAAATTGTATGAAAACAGCCGTGTTGAGCTTTGAAGGTTCTGACAAACACACAACACACTCACTAACTCATCAGACATATTGTTCGAAAATGGTTGATTTGTTAAATAAACATTGTAACTAAATACATTGACTTTTCTAAATGTATTCTCTTTATTTTTGCTGATTTGTTAGTTTATTTGCATGTTCAGTTTTTCCACAACAAACCTGAAAATCCTTCATATAAACCTTTTGTCATGAACGTCATTTCGACTGATTACATATTTGAACAAAACAAAACTCACAAGAAAGCATACATTTACCACGACACAAAAACAGTGTATTATGAGCACGATTTCACACCTTTTTTGCCTTTAGCACGACATAAAAAAGCATACAAATTACACGAGTTTTTGTTGCAGCCATGTGGGGATGTTTTCTTTAGAAACGCGTAAGTTTAAGCTTCAAGTTACTAAAATGGGTAAGTTTAGGTCTGGGGCTTGGGGCAAGTTAAGATTAGGATCAAGATTTCGTTAATATTCATAAATAAGAACACATTTAACAAACCACCATAGAAATGAACTGGGACTGCGATGTGTACCATAATTACGCAAAACAGCCATGAACTTGTGCTAATTACGCAATTTACATGTCCTGTATTGTCGTAGTAAATGTACGCTTTCCTGTGAGATCAAGCTCCTTTGAAACACTAATGAGAAAAATGTGCACCCTAACTCAAAAAATAGTGCACTTAAAATGTTCCACAATGCATCTGGAAAAGTAGTGAGCATTGATGGTGCTTTGAATGGTCAATCTTTAATTGGAAACAACAGGGCCAAATGAAAAATGATCATTCCAACAACATTCACTGTTTTCTTTTTTAAAGCCAATGGTTTTGATGTATTTACCTTGTCGCCATGTTTCGGCTGCTATCAGCGAGCCATCTTCAGAACAGTCAAATAAGTGTCTGTCCTGAAGACAGCTAAATAAAAAGTTGCCTAGACGCAACACTTGTAACCAAAAGTCTTTAGTCCATGAATACGCTAACCTTAGCTGCTTGCCTCCAGTCAGTTTGTAGCTTAAAGTAAGATTAAATTTAAATAAAACTTGTAATATGATCAGTAGTCCATAAATATGAGGGTCAGACGGACTCAAGTAATTATTATAGAATTTTAATTTTTTTCCATTGAAGGAGCAGAGTCATGTTAACTGTGGCTCAACTGACCATATGAATGAGTCAAAATGCTACAGAACTCGTGCACAGATCTGTTGCAGTAGTACATCTTTCAGAGGAAATAATTTAAAAGAATGGCCATGTTGTACATATCTGACAATTGAAACGAAAATTCACCTGTTCCACCTATGACTGCTCGATTATGAGAGAAATAATAATCATGATTATTTAATAGACAGAATGCCGAGTATTAGCGTCCCTTAAATGCAGTCTGTCTGTATCGTATATATCCATCTATTGAACCAGCAGGCACATTGCACACACATTTCTGTTTCTCTGATGCTACGCAAAGGTGCAAGAATCTCTGACAAACATGTATTCACTTCTCACTTCTCTAAATAAGTAGAAAACCCTGATATTGCAAAAGCAAACCTCACTGCGCAGCAACAATGTTTTTTTCTCCTCATTTCCACCATTTTCCATTCCATCACAACTGCTCCAAATAGACCGTTCTGCGTGAATGTCAGCTGTGTCGACTAAGGAATACTGAAAAGGGACTTCATCTGGGAGTGATTTATCGACTGCGGATAGTTAGGATCTTAAGCTGAAGATGCTGGTCAGGTGAACTCGGGGTCAGACGTCACGCTTTGTCAATCTGCTCTCCCGAGGTTTAAGTAGCTCTCCGCATTAGCACAGCGCTGATTAGAAAAAAGAGACATGCCACCGGGAGGGAACCAGACCCAGAGATGACAGGAAGACGGCAAAAAGCTCACTCTCTCCACCAAAATGTCAGCCGCTGTTGTATTTGTCAGGCCGTGTGACATTTGTACCGGGAGAGAGGCGGGAACGGAGAGCGCGGAGATGACAAGCCGAATGACAGCCACCACGCTAACGTTAGCCATTCAGACACGCTACGTCCAAGTGTCAGCAGAAGGGCCTCAAGGTGGTTTTGACATGTACTCGAGCTGGGCAACGTCGTGTTCTGGGAGTTCTGAAGTAAGCTTTGGTCATGTGGATTTTTCCCCACATGTTTTGCAATAAAGTATGACACGATTATGTGTAACAGTAACATGTTCTTTATGGTGAAACAGCTTAGAAATGTAAACAACATCGACTTGCCATTCAAAATTCCAGAACTTTTGAGCCCTGTTCATTACCTCTTCATTGTAAAATTCAACTGTAACCAGCAGATGATTCTAAATGACTTGGTTTTATTGTCGGAAGTAGCTACAGGACAATTTTAACTCTATATACTTGAAAGTGGACGGGGATGGGTGGGAGGTGAAAAGGGTGATTTACTCAAATTAATACTTTGAGAAAATGAATGACGTGAGAACACTGAAAGATGGATTTTACAGAATACTCCATGGCCTCTTTAAAGTGGTCTCTAACAGATAGTATCTGTTTTGGTATATTGCAAATTTGTTTCTAAAATGTGCTCTTTTTGTGTTTCTAAAATGTGTTATTTTGGAAATATGAGGCCTGTGCAACTATATAAATTACACTTATGATCAACAAAAGTGTCATTGAACAATACACTTTAAAAGCTAACACATTTACATATTCACCAACTCGGACATGTCTTTTGCTAAACTGGGACAACTTGTTGGTTTTGAATAGATTATATCTGGTGAGACATAGAACACAGCGATCAAACAAGGGCCTATCCATCCATCCATCCATCTATCTATCTATCTATCTCAGTCCAAGCATGGAGGCCCGGACTACAAACACACACTTCCTCCTGCTCTTCCGGGGGAATCCCGAGGCGTTCCCAGGCCTGTCAAGAGACAGAGTCCCTGAAGCATGTCCTGAGTCTTCCTCTGGGTCTCCTACTTGTGCGACATGGTAAAAGCTAAGCTGGAGGTGTGTGCTCTTTGTACATGAAACATTTGTTGTGTTGGAGTGGTCCTGTCACGAAGAAGAGCACAGTGCTTCCAAAAACATAAGAACTAGTCTATGAGTTAGTCCTCAGAAGGCAATTATCACAGAAGGCAGTTCACAAGACACTCAAATAGAACTACACAACTGATGTCACCAAATTCCCCAATGACCCTCTTTAATGCAGCAGATGAATGTTCCTGGAGAGAAATACCTCCATGATTGAAGGTGGTTGGAATTCTCCTGATGCTTGGCTCTTGGTTTCAAGTTGTGACTTGGACCTATAAGTTCTGATCTTAATGGTACTAAAACTTAAATTTAAAGTCAGTGACTCGAGACCTGACTTGGACTTGGAGCTCATGCTGAGATGACTCCTCATTGCTTTTTTGTGACCATAAAAGTATTTGAAATGGGACAATTTATAAAATCAATAAACTGATTTTGACTTGAACCTAAAATCAAGGAACTTGGACTGATTGAACTTGTGGGACTCAGCTATGGGACTGGACTTGGACTTGTGGCAGTCGGATACAGGACTTGACTTGGACTTGCCCTCTTTGACTTTTGACTAAACTTGAGACCAAAGATTTGCATTTCCATTCTCACAGAAATTTGTATGTATAACACACACTTTATCCTTTCCTGCGTTTATTTGATTGGATGTAAAGATGTGGTATTATTTATGCATATTAACAAAACCTTAATGTCAACTCCAAGCCCCAGACCTAAACTTGACCATTTTTGTAGCTTCAGACCAAAACACAAAGAAGATGTCCCCAAGTGGCCTGAACCAAATATAAGACGCTTGGAAAATCGCATCTATATTTTCACTGCGTCAAATGAGACGTCGTAAAATAGACAGACATGTTGAAATAGAACTTTAACATGTCGTAGTCTAGATACGCCTTTCTGCGAGACCGTGTTGAGACTTACAAAACAGTAACTCTGTCCCACCTCTGCTTTGATGTGCGACGACGCCTAATTCTAAAAAAGGACGACATATCCTCGCTCGCCGGGCTCTGGACTCGAAGATCCATTAGAGAAAGTGGGACAGCAGCAGCAGAAGTAGTTAAATCAAAGCAGGTACGGTGGTAAAAGCAGTCGTGTCAAAGCCGGCGTTAGCGCTGTTTGATGTTCATTATGTGTGTCGCTGAAAGATTATCAAGGCGAACGTATGCAGGCCTATGCTTAACCTGACAAAACTAAATATATGTGCGCTGTTAGACAAAGGGGCTAGTCGTACGAGCAGGCAAAAACAGGGTAATTTAACAGAAGATGGAGACATGATTTGGGGTTGGAGTAATTGACTTTGATGAGAGCCTGGAGGTAAACACGATTTTTTTTTTTTTTTAATCCTGCTTCCTCTGATCTGTTCCAAGAAATAAAAGAGTGAGTTGTTGTTGGGGCTGATTTGACGTTGAGATACAAGCCTGTCATTTAGTGTGGTTTCAAAAATCACTGCGGGTTGCCAGGTTGGGGCTGATTACGGCGCGGATGTTGCAAAATGTTGATCGGTGACTTCAGCGAGAGTTTCCACAGAGAGTGTCCTCGTGTGATCTTTCTGGTCACTGATTCAGTTTGGTTTGCTGGACGGTTCTATGGGTTTCACAGACTCAATACAACAAAAGAAAAAAAAGATTAATTTGTTTATTAGAACAGTGGCATGCAAATTAATCAACATTTGAATAAAATGTATTTAAAAAAAGTAATTGTGCCAAGTTAGCTGAGAGTTAATCTGATTAGTTGAGTTTGTGTTTGAATTTGTTTCATGTTTTTGAATGTGGTTTACTGTAGATTTTTTTTTTTTTTTTTTGCATGAGTGTTTTTGTGTTTATGGTTTTGCATATGCATTATAAATCATTAACTTTCATTTGTGTTTTACAATTTGGCTGCATGTTTTTGAATCTGTGTTTGTGAATTAGGATGAATGTTTTTTGAATTTGCATCTGTGTTTTTGCATTTGTGTTTTTGAAATTGTGGTTTTGAATTTGGCTGAATGTTATGGGCATCATAAAATCATATACTATATATCGCGATTTTAATGTGGAAAAATTAAAAATTAGAATATTGTGACATAATTGTGGTTTTCCTCTTATTAGTGAAGAAGTCTGACAAATTTAGCAACTTTTTTTTAAACATCAATACTTTTTGGACTTTTAAGACATAAAAATATGCTAAATGTTTGTATACATAAGTATTGTTTTACCTTAACTTTCAAAATTCACATGCTACTTTCCAAAAAACACACAATTTTGTCCAATTACTTTAAAACTTTGAACATGTAGAGGCTCTGCCCCTGCCCCGCCGCAAAAAAAAAAAGAGACAGAAATGCAAGCTTCAAATGCAGCAAATAACATATGTAACCATCAAAGAGACTTGCAAAGACTTTTCAAAGCAAAACAAGGAAACTGAGGCACTCAGGGATTTTAACAAAAATGTATAAGCTTTTAAATACATTGCAAAGTGTTAAAAAAAACCAACATGTTTCGACTGCTCGGCCTTCATCAGAGCAAGTTAGAGAACAAATGCTGCTGGAGATCTTTTATATGAGGCAGTCATGTGATCAAGTCACATGACCAGCTCAAAGAGTTCAAGTGAGCAAGATGATTACAGTTCCAGGCAGCAAGCACAACTGCAAAACAATTAAGTTTTTTTAAGATTTTCGAATAAGACTTACAAAGACATTTAACAAAATACAAAATGTTACTTATACTTCTGCTTTAATATTGCAAGACAATTTTACTCTTAACAATATGTATGAGTGAAAATTGCTGGAACTTTTTGAATACAATAATTCTTACTCACATTAACACACAATAACAACAGAAGTTTGCACATGCAGGACGAAAGTGACTTTTGCCTTTGATGATAACGGCGTTAGGAAATCTAAAAAAGCAAAAATTGCAAAGTACAAGCCACATACAAGTAAACAAGCTTCTCAACTTTCGCCTTACCAAACGGTTTCATCATGCACTATTCATGGAGAATTTAGAGCTGGCCGCAGTGGCTTCAATTTGCACCGTGTGGAAGTGCAGAAACGGGTGGCAGGGGGAATATTAGGTGGAATTCACGGCCGACTGCACTTTCAATGGCATTGCAAACAAGCTCCCAACAAACAATCACTTTTACAGAGAAAAGTGTCTGAAGTAGAAACATGGGGCTGCTAGTCGGACTTTTAAAGGGTTGCGTGCTGTGGGGAGTTTTAGTGAGGATCTACTGTCAGCTTTTCTCCGCGATTGTATTGCTTTGCCTATAGAGTTACATAATATGGTTTAAACTTGGATATTTCTACAGTGACGAGTGAAGGTAAATGTATTTTTATTGATGCATTGATCCAAATTTGAACTCTACAGGGTTTTGAGTCGATTCCAAGCCCAATGTGACAATCTACGAGTCTGAGGAGGTGTGACCAAAGTAAGGATTTGCGTAAGAAATTTTTATGTCTTTGTGTCAATGCGACTCTATTACAACTGTTTGTCAGGAGCATCATGGAGAGGTTCACCTGCTGCACGAGTGCGAGGACCTTTACAACAGAAGCATCTGGTGCATCTGCCTTGTGACGGGGCCTCTTACAATGTCAAATAAAGGAGAAACATTGCTTTATCATCTGTAAATATATGTAACCAGTGCTTAATTTGTAACTCAAACGTTGCCGGAACAAAATGTGGGTTTTGGACCGGGCTCCAGACAAGGTCGAACCTTTACCGGAGCCACACAATAAGTGAACATAGAAGCTTAGAAATGCTAAAATACAACCCAACTGTCCATCCTACTCGATGTTAAACGATATAAAAGTAATTATGTCTGTGTTACCACGTTTTTTTACACGTCACACAGAGATTTTCATTCATTCTGACAGAAATCAGCGCACCTAAATCTGATCCACAGCAACAAGTAGCCATCCCACACACGCTCGTCCTGCATCTCAGCACTGCCTCCGCCTCATATCTGACTCTCCACAAGTCACAACAACAACGCAGGACAAACAGCTTTTACCACAGGTCACAAACAGCCTTTACACAGCAGACACGGGTCTCATACATCAAACATGACGCTAAAATACACATTAAAGTAACACAGTAAAGTTAGTTGCACTTACGAGAAACTGTGACCGCTACATCGCGCTGGTTCTGACCTCTTTATGTCCCGTACACTCCAAACACATGTGACACTACCGCTGCCTTTAATCCATCAAAACGAGTCGCAAATAACAACAAATATCCACAAAATCCACTTAGACGCATATTTCCTGTTTTAGAAGGAGATACAAGAGCGGGGCTCGTCTGGAACCAATGAAAAGTCTTAAACCCGCCTGCGCTGCTTCTGATTGGTCAAATTTCCTGTCAGTTCCGCTTTTAACCAATTACAGTCTGACTCCGTTTCCCCCACAAATAAGCCTGTTCACTGTTCACTGTGAATAAGATGGGAGACGGGAGAGGAGCAGAGCCGCGTCTCGTAGAAGTAAGAGAAAAAGCTTATTAGAAAGCGTTACCGGAGCAGACAAAACTGATGCCGGAATGCCCCACGAGAGTTCCCGGATCTTATTCCGGCTTGTTCCGGCTCAAATTAAGCCCTGTCTGTAACGCTTTGTGCTAATAGTCAAAGTGCGAGTTTCTTTTTCACGAGCATTACACACGTCATCTCCAACTCACCTGCTCCTTACTTGATGTGAGAAGCACCTTTACTACACTATAAAACATGACCAACATTGTTTAAATGTTTTCATTTGACGCCCACAGCGCATCAGTGTAACAGCTCCATACCTCTAATGAGCCTTCCTCTCTGGTGACCTTTATAAACCTGCTTTAATCCACTGGTGTTTCACCATTGTAACTGTTCACATGAAGAAACACTCTGCGCTCGATCACGTGACACACACACTGTTCTCTGCTTGCTGCTGCGCTCCACAAGTCTGTGTCGTCTCTGTTCTTCTGACACATGGCGCAAATAAACATTTATCCACATGAAGTTAAGTTGTTTTTTGCACAATAGATAATTAACAAATGATTTATTTATAGCACATCTACACAGATGGGTGTCTTCCAAAGTGCTTTCAAACATCTGGACGCCTCAACCTCCAACCACCACCAAGTATTCCTTAACCTGCATGTTATTGGTTGGTGGGGAAATCGGAGTGCCTGGAGGAAACCACAGAGACTCTGAAAGAAACATGCAAACTCCACACAGAAAGGCCCAGGGCGTGAGTTGAACCCGCAACCTTCTTTCTGTGAGGTCAGAGCGCTATCCACAATGCCACAAAAAGTTCAGTAACACGAGATGACCAATATTCTAACAAGTTAATTGTGTTTCAGGTACAACAGTATTGGCAGATATGTCTACTTAAAACCAAAAGATCTAATGCATCTGAATCACCAGTAACTACACAGTGAACCTTTAAACAAAGACACCAAACCGTTGTGCATGTGTGTGTCTTTATTCATTACCTGATGCAATTTTTTTTTTTTAAATCCTAAAACTCTGTTGAAAACAAGTGCAAACAGTAAATCTCAAACATAGCACTTTGTCCTGGTTGATTAGCATGTGCCTGGGTCAGAATGACAAATGGTTATGGCACAATCATTACTCTGCCTTTGAAAAATGAAATATGCTGATTTTGTAAAATGCCAAAGCTGACAGAGCTTAATAGGTTCAGGGCTGTCCACTGTACAACAGCTTATGAAAACCGGCTCAGAGCTGTCATGTGACTGTGATGAACAGTGCCACAGAAACACTGTAAAGGCCTTTGTAAATACACTTTTTACAGTTAACAATGAGGAGTTAAAGCCAAGTTCTTTATTGTCCCCACCACTAACTCATGAAGCTCTTATTGGAGCTCAAAAATCTGATTCAACTTTAACCAAATGTTTTTCTGCCTTAGACAAGATGATAACAACAGTTTGTTCTTCTGTGACAGAGCAGTGCTGATGCAGAAGTGGGTCCCGAGGGCAGGTAACCACACCTGACAGTTTTTCAAATAGTGGTTCCCGAAACCTACAGACAGCAAGGTTATCTTTGGCACATGAGCATTTGTGGTCCAGCCACCTTGGTGTGACTAAAACTTATAATGGTCCTACACATTTCTTTTGGCCAGGTCTGGTAGCTGATGTGGTGAGCTTTTGTAAGACCTGTAGCACCTGCCCTTCTGTGGGCAAGCCCAACCAGGTGGTCCCTCCAGCTCCACTGTGCCTGCTGTCGGTGAGCCATTTGAACATCTCATTGTTAACTGTGTAGGCAATTTACTGAAAACAAAGTCCGGTTACCAGGTTTTGCTAACGATAATGTGTGTTACTACTAGGTTTCCCGAGGCGATCCCACTGCGCAAGATCACCGCTCCTTCTGTAACTAAAGCTTTTACATTTCCATGGTATACTTTCCAGGTTCAGGTATCACAGACCAGTACAATCAGCCAATGAGTGAACAGAGAAGAAGCTGTGTCTTGGCCAGAACTCTAACCCTGTTCTCCACCTTTGACCTTGTGTCAAATATTATTGAAATGTAATATTTAACGTGTAAATTTAGTCAGAAAGAGCAGATCACTTACACACGCTAACCACCAAAAAAAAGTGACTGATTAAAGCAAAAAATAAATAAATAATAAAAATTCCTGCTTACCAACCCCTTTCAGCAAGTAAAATTAAACCAGCTAACTCATCAGGCTAGCCTTATACACTTCCAGAAACGCTAATATTAACATTATGTCGTTCTTAAAGACAATCTGATGCATTCTTTTGTGTTGTTGTTGTATCCTTATGCTCCTGACACCTCCATTTTTAATCTCATAACCAATAAAACAATATAGTGAAGTACACATGACAGTCATCCAGAGATCTATTTATGACATCACAGTTCAAGGCTATTCTCAGTGCATTTGGGGAAAACAAAATATCTCACAAACAAACTGATGAGGAAACCAAGTTAAAACAGGATAAAAATCTGGCTTTTGAGTTTTGTTTGTGCAATAAACAAACATTTAATTTGGTATTCATGGTCTTTTTACTGCAAATAAAAGTAATAAGTTCCACACATAGAGACACTTCACAGCCTGTCACCATTCTGACACATGTTACGTTTTAAAAAGTGTGTTGTATGTCCATATTCGAGCCTGTAAGATTCCCCTCGGCTCTGGGGTCGTGTGGGGTGAGGAGAAAGAGCCAAAAGCAACAGTTGCTCGCTGCTCGCAGACACCTTTTGTACTGTGAGTGTGGATCATGTCATGGCCTCTTTCCCATCCCTGGAGCTCAGCGGGAGTTTTGCTCTGCGGCGCCCCCCGGTGTGCTGTTGCACTAATGTAGCTGTGGAGGAAGCGTTTAAACTGCTGGATAACTTCCTTAGCTGTGGTGCATTAGCAGTGCTTATCAGGCTGGAGCACGCCTGGAGCACTCGAGGGCCACCAGCACCTCCACGCCACCTCATGTTTACACTGAATCTTCTGCACGCACACACTTCCCTCAGGCTGCAGTGTGTCGAACAGTGTGACCAATGCCTAACCCGTGTGGTTCAGTCCAGGGACAGCGCATCTCTGATATTATTTATCTAGTCATTTCAGATTTCCCACAGAGATGAGTCATTTCTTTTTCAAAGGAGGGAGGGAGGGCTGCGTACACAATGCATACTTTGTCACTGACAAAAATGTTCACTTAACTAAATGAAATACCTCTGAGCATGCTCACATCTCTGTTCTCTGCTCCCAGTGCAGCTCACGGTAGAGTTTAAAGTACTTCTGTTTGTGCACAAGGCCTGGCTCTGTTCTCCTCTGCACAGCTCACCAGTGCTCACACGTCCACCTCTAACAAGTGAGTCTATAGAGTTGATGCTTTTACACTGGAGAGGCCTTCCTCTTGAACTGTGGACCATAATTGAACTGTCACTTTTGAATGATTGAATGAGGATTGGGCTGAAGGAGCTTGATTATGTAAACCCATCTTGGACATTACAAATGCCAGACAATTCAGGCCAATAACACTCTTATCTTGTTCTTATTGTCAGTTTTGTATTTACTACACTAATGTAGTTCTTAAGGTCAACACACACTAAAAGTGAGTCACTTGTCACACATCAAGCCCAAGCGTCAAACCACACTGAATGCCACAGCGCTTGACGTCATTTTTCATTTTGTATGTGAAGTGGGAGTTTCTCACCCAGCTGCAGCTCACAAATATGATTTACCAGTTTCAGTGTTGTCACAGATCATTTTAGTCATGATATTTTTTTTTTTTTTTCTCTTCCTTAGTAGCACATCAAACGCAAGACAGAGCACACGGTAAGGATGTGGAGTCAACGCAGAACAGAAGAACAAGGACAGAGCACATCAACGAACAGACACTTTGTGTTTTGTTTACATTGATGTGACACTTTGTGGCTGTTCATTTGTTCATTTTCTACTTGTTCTTGTTAAGGGTCACGTAACTGGAGCCTATCCCAATGACTTTGGGCTTTAGGCAGGGGAACACTCTGGACAGTGGCCAACTTGTTGCAGGGTTAGACAGACAACCATTCACTCTTCCAGGAAGTCCGCCTCAGCTCCCTCTCCTTCGCTGTATGACCAAACTACGGCTCAATGTTACTTTCTTCTCCACCCGAGTCAAAACAAAGGGAATTATGTCCGAATTTACAATGCAAAATTCCGCACAAACTTTATTTTGATCAGATTATGAACCGTTTGTAGTTTTACATAAAGTTTCTTTGATGTTTGGACACAGCAGACTGTTCACTACTTAACATGCCACTGACACACACGGACAGAAAACATGCTATTGATTTAGTTCTCGTAACAGTTTAAAGCCTATTTCCCATCAGCGGAAGAGCAAAACATTGGCGCTCCTGATATAATTGTTTGATCTTCAACAAGGACTTTATTTTACAAATCGAGTTTTGAACTCATCAGTGCTGGAGCGAGACATGGGGAGGGTCGGCACTTTCGGAGGGTGGCGTGGTTATGTAGTGGGATCAGTGCGTTAGTCTTAAGTTTTAGCCCTAACATTACACTTTTCCTGTCATCTTGCTGTTTGTTTCGCACATTTGCAGATGGCTCTATATTGGCCATGTCCTGATGTAAAGATGGGCACAATCCTGCAGTGCACAGCTTCTCTAAACACAGACCTGAACATCTTCATCTTCATAGTGTGAAGTCCGTACAATGACAAGACTCCGGCCCATACAAACACCCAAGAACACAGTGAACCAGCAAGGACGAAGAGGTCATCCAGACAAAATCCCATCCCCGAACTCTAAAAGAACACACACAATAATAACATCATACAAATCCATTTCTCCAAGCCCATGTTTTCGTCCTCAACGTATAATTTGTAAAAAGCTCTGGCCGCTGGACGATGAGACACAGCGGATGTTTGGATGTTGTTTGCTGGAGAGAGTGAATTCTGAAGTGTACCCTTGTCACGCTGTATTTATATTTTACTTCCTGCTGCTCCTCTCGCCCTCTTCCGCTGTCACGCTCTGTCACAAACAAGCACATGACAGGCCTGTAATTTCCCACTGTGGAGCATCACTGACAAAGACATCAAAAACAGCCCCTCGTGCACTAAATGGACCTTTTCTGACATTCTCAATTCACGGCGACAGCTTTGGATTAGTGCCTCCACACACAGAATGATGTTTTTATTTATTTGTAGATGTTTTTCAATTAGTCTTTGCTTTTTTGAGGTCACACAGCATATGTTAACCCTTTAAACCAGGGCTATTCAACTTTATTTTTCAGAGGGTCAGATTTTATCGAGGATCACGGCTTGTGGGCCGGGCAGTTGCACAATACATCGCAGTTTTTCATGCAAGACTAGAGTTGTTTCTATAGTGATAATAACTAATGCTGCGTCTGTTTTTATTGCTCTACAGCAGGGCTATTCAATTATATTTTACTATGACTCTATGTCTACATATTTAAGAGTGAGCCTTTGGAACAAGACTAGAGAACAATTTGTGAACAAAACAAATATCAGTCGAATTTTAGTTGATTTAAAAGTACTGCAGGCGACTGAAAACCAGATCTAATCAAGAAATGTGGCCCAGTCCATGGCCCACTTTATTATGATGGGCCAGTCTTTATTTCAAAGCATTATGTTGCTGTGTATCCACCTCGGTTAACTGTAAATCAGATGGCCCAGTCCATGGCCCATTTTACCAAGGTGGGTCACATCATATTGCTTAGCGGGCCACATTTGAATAGCCCTGCTTTAAACTAACAACAACTAGTATACATTAGGGCTTGCACTGACTAGTCGACTAGTCGACCAATTGACTATAAAGTCCCTGTGACTACTTTGAGAGTAGTCGACTAGTCGAAGAATAATTAAATCAGAGTTGGCTTAAGAAAAACTCTTTTAAACGTGTATTTCTAACACTAAATGTCAGCAACTCGTCTGATTTTTTCCCCGGCCCGTTCTACGTCTCTCCCCACACTGTTCTTCCGCGCTATGACTGTTCGCTCCGTCTAGCCAAACGCACAGGCGCCTGGAGCCCGCTGCTTACCCCGACTCAAAGCGCTCGGATTGTTCGCTCCAACGCGCCTTGGCCAGCCGTCTCCAAGCGCACATCAGCCGACTGGATCCGAGTCTGTGGATCCACACTGGTCTTTGGGCTTAGAAAGTTTTACAACACGGTTTGTGGGAGAAGAGACGAGGGAAAAAGAATATAAGTGATGTGTGGAACCAGGGCTTCAGGTGGATTTGTGTTTCCTTCACTGCCAAAATGTACTGACCAAACGTCCCACAGCTCAGTGTGTGATGTGGGCAGACTGGATCCAAGCAGCTGTCAGAGCCTCCGCCCCTCGCACACGCACAAATAAGCTTATTTGAGCCGGGTATGCAGCGGGCTCCAGGCGCCTGTGCGTTTGGCTAGACGGAGCGAACAGTCCGAGCGCTTTGAGCCAGGCTATACAACACGCTCGGCTAGACAAAGTGTTTTGGGACAGACAGTTCGTGCGCTATTGGAGTGAGCCTGGGTCGCGCTCCGTAGTGGAGGCACAGAGTGTCCGTGCGCTATGCAAGCAGGGTAGTCTACAGCGCGCTCCAGTGTGCCAAAGCGCGCCAACAGCGCGGGGAGAGACGTAGAACGGCCGGGGAAAAAAACGGACGAGTTGTTTATATGTGACATTTATGTGTTAGAAATACGCTTAAAGAGCTTTTTCTTAAGCCAACCTCTGATTTAATTGTTCTTCGACTAGTTGACTACCTCTCAAAGTAGTAGCGGGGACCTTTACAGTCTTGCCAATATACCATGATGTAGAATTGTTTTAAAAATCAAGATCTGTAGAAAGTTACTGAGCTCAGAAGTATGGTTTATTTACAGAAATGCAATTATGCAAATTTGAAAGTCCTAAAGCTCTTGGTCATAGTCCGTTCATTGTTATCCCATGTTCCTTCTCTCTGCCCCCAGTTCCCCCAGTCTGGTGGTCAGTTCTCTCCATGTCCGCTGTCCTCCTTTTCCTCAACCAGTCTCTCTGGTCGAAAAGCCAGTCTCTTGATTAAGACTTATGCAATAGCAGTGTGATTTACAGTGAGAGATGCATTTACATTTAGTAACAGACCAAGTTTCTTGACGCGAAGCCCTATGGTGCTTATCTGAACACTGGCTAGTTTCACACCTTAATCTGTATCACCTGTCTAGCATACTGCAAATACTGGAGTATCAAGCTTTCCATAACAACCATAGAACGCTTCTTTGGCTTTGAAAGATGAAGATAAGTATTGAGATCAGTCAAACATGAGAATGCTCTTTTCTGGTGGTCAAAGGTCCCCGCAGTTCTGTGTCCTGTATGTTGTTTTTGATAATTGAAACGCATGTGACTCTGGGTACTGTTTTTAAATCCGTAAATACACTGTATAGTAAATGAGACAAAGAAACGCCATGACTTAGCGCTGGACAAAAACGAGGCAGAAGCATTAGTCAAAGTAAAGCAGGCCTGTGTGTGTGCGTGCGTGATAGAGAGAAGACAGAGAGCCAGAGTGCGTCCTTGGGGCCGCCGCAGAGCTCTTGTGTGCAGAGGAAAGAGGAGAGTCAAAAGTCTTCATTGTGGTCTGCTGAATGGCTAAATGAAAGGAACATGAGGTAAAAAGGTTAGCCTTGGCATGGAACAGACTAAAAAAATCTTCTCTTTACACGACCATGATACCGCCATCAAGCCTCTGCGCCGCTTCTAAACTCTCACTGAAGACTGTCAAAGCTCAAAGAGAACACACTTTAGCTCAGGCACTTTCAAGTCCAGGCTGGATGAAAAGTAAAGTTTGCACTGGATTTGCCTCGATGGAGAGGGTTTATCACTGTAAATGGATTAAAGGAAAGAGACTATGCCTGTTTCTTAAGAGATGGATCAAGTGAATGTGATTCGGATTGACGATTAATACAGAAAAGCAAACATTTAGGCTTCACAGCTTGTGTCATTCACCAAAACCAAACCAAAAACCAGAGAAATGCAGTTGTCATGATTGAATTGATAAGTTATTCTCATTAATCAAAGTGTATCTGTTGCTAAACGTCCGTAAAAAGAAGTAATTAGTCATGTAAAGGTTACAGATGAGCCAACTGCCTCACACTTAGTCTAGCTTGTCCATTACTGTACACAAAACTGTTTAAGTTATTGCCTCCAGCTTTTGAAGTGGATTTAATAAAAGATAAAAATCATTCAGAGTCAGAAGCTAAAATACAAAACGTCAGCTCCACAGAAAGTTCAGATGATGGTTGGTGTTTTGTGTGGTTCTGTTAAGAAATAGTTTTAGTTAGAATTTTTGAAGAAAATATGCAAGAATGATAAAGAGTCATGCAAAACCTGTGGTAAATGGTCTCTATGCTGTGCTGTGATTGGCTCAACTCAAACAAAGGAGTCGTTTTCCAACTAGATGGATTCTGAAAAGTTTCTATATTTAATCTGACAAGGCAAAGTTACCTTACACTTTTTTGTCCCTGCCACTTCACTGGTAACAGTATTAGAAGAGATTTTTTTTTTACAGCACGGTGGCAGAACGAATAGTGATCTCGCCTCACAGAAGACGGTTGCGAGTTCGACTCCCACACAGTTGCAGGTCATGGGTTTTCCAACAAGATAACAACCCAAAACTAAGTCCAAAACAGCCAAGGGTCGCTCGGAGAAAAACCTTGGATTATTCTGATCTAAAGTGGCCTTCTATAGGCCCAGAACTCAATCTCATTGAAAAAAAATCTGTGAAAGGCGAACCTGGAGAAGACCAGTTTGTGACAGGTGCAGAAGTCTCACTGAGAGGTACTCAAATCATTTGATTGCAGTGATTGTCACAAAAGGTTGTGCAACAGAATATTAAGTTATGGAGACCATCATTTTTGTCCAGGCTTGTTTCATTATTATTATTTTAAAAATAATTCTATTGGTAAACAATTCAAAAGTCATCAAGTTTCTAATGATTTCAGTGATCATTGTGAACTTTTCTTTCATTAACAGAGAGGTACCAACAATTTTGTCCACGTGTGTACTTATTCACTTACTTTTTTACCACAGTGGGTCAAGTCTCATCCAAACGTCATATTGCAAGGAAAGTTTGCAAAAGAACATTCTAACTGAACAGAAAAAAAAACAAAACCAAATATGTACTTTCAGTATCTATAAGAAAAAAGTGTTAAGATTACATTGAAATCCACTGGCGTCGCACCAACACTTTGATTGTTCCGTTTCATGTCCTTTATCTTCTCCTGCCGTGTCTGTGTTTTGCGGGGGAGCTCAGCTGGAGCCACAACACAGCCTTAAAACATCACATACATGACCATGAATCGAGCTTTGGTCACATCTGTGAACATGGGCAGTCCTACTTCTCTAAAGCAGCATCTAAACACAGCATATGCATGCAGCGAGCAGATCAAGGCCCCGCCGCCCACAGTGATGGTGGTGTGGTGGAGGGACCCGCAGGACCACGCAGAGGCTCGCATCCAAAGAAGCAGCTTATATCTCAGATCAATGGCTGACCTCCAAACGAGCTGCAGCCAAACTGACCGGCAGAACAGCCCAGAGCCCAGCCAAAGGCACCGCTCCAAGCCGCAAGCTGAATATTGTATCAACCTAATGATACTCCCACAAGTCAGCGTGTCAGCTCTTTTACTATTCTGTGGATCTGCCAAAGGACCAGAAGAAGAAGAAGAAGTCTGGAGGGTTTGAACTTGGAAAAGTGAAATTATATGTTTGGTCAGTTTGCTCTCTCAGCTTATAGAGGTTATGTGGATGACAACAGAGGATTGTAAATGTTTGCTGTGAGTGGCAAAGATGCTTCAAAGCCAATGGTGAGATCTCAACACACAGAAAATGAAAAAAAAAGATCACTTTAATAACAATATGAATAACAACAACTCTGCTGAATACTGAGTTTGTGACACAAGAGAAAATCAGGTAAAAACATGTTAGAAAAGTAGAAAAACTACAGTTATTTTTTTAGAATTAGAAAGCTTGTTAGTTAGAAAATAGGTCACTCATCCAGAGCCGGACCTTCCTATACGCAGACTATTAAAGTTGCGCAGGGTCCCGTGTCTGTGGAGTTTATCAAGTTAATGTCAGTCCATTAGTCACACGCCTGTTGGCTTCACCCTCTGGTTTGCGCTGTACATACACCTTGTTAGACCAATCTACAGTCTTGATCAGCTCTCCTCTCCTGTCCTTGAGACACTGTGCTGCTCTCAGGACTTAAACATGTTTCTGATTAGTCTCAGCACAGAGCACAATATTAAAGACTCCGGCAGCAGTTTTGACAACAAATACACATTCTACATCCCTATAAGCTAACACTCAAGCTTCATTTTGCATCAATAAGACAAACATTGGCTTAGCTTTTGCAGATGAGCTAATATGGCAGCAAATTTTATTGCAAAAAATTACCACGGCAAAATACGACAAATTTCTGCACATTTTTGCTGAATAATTTCAGAAACCACATTAAACAAATGTCATCAATTAAATTTTATTGGTATCGAGCTGGGAATTTTTTTTTCCAAATCAAGGGCCAGAGCTTCACAGACTTTATTTTATTAGTTGATTTTATAATTAAACATCCATACTTTTTTTTTTTTTTTTTTGTCACAGATCCCACATTTTTCTGTATGCATTAAAAACTTTGCTCTTAAATGACTTATTTGTTTAAAACTGTAATTGAGGGATAAATCTGACTTTGAAGGAGTTGCATTGATCAGAACTGATCACTGAATCTGTGATAGAGTCATTTTAACTTTGTTCTGACTCTACCGTGTTCTGTCCCATGTCCGTCTCATCTCTAAATCGGTCTACTACTCTTTGCATCAACAGTTTTGACCATAAATAGTGAAATCTTTATGTGGAGGAACTTTCTGTTAGGCCCTCTACATGATTTCATGCAACCCTCCAGGGCTTATAAAGTCTTAATCTCATATTAGCACAAGGATTAATCTGTGTGTGTGTCTTAACTTAATGTAATGATTTGTCTGAAACATTTATCCGACTAATGTGGATGTATATTGATGAATTGTCACTTAAATACTTAAACCAAATCAAATACAGAGACTGATATTTGCAGTATAACAAAGATTTTTAAAGTTAATTTTAGTTACAACTGGCCTATCGAGGACAACCACGATGGCCCTTTGTTAAAATGAGTTTGACACTCATGCCAAAAAGACCTTTCTTCAGACATAAGCCGAAGTTCATCCCTGAGAAGCTCTTTGTGATGCAGGTTTGGTCCTGTGACAGCTGGCTTGCTTATACACACTGGAGACGTTCATATACTCCACCAACATTAACCATTCTTGGCAGCGCGTCACATTTATTTGGCGCTGTAAAGGTGGCGGCGAGCAGACCAGAGCAGCGTACACACCAGATGTTTTTCAATCATGCTTCCTCAGTGCTTCAGCCCAGTGCATCTGATAGAGACGTGATGCCTCAATTTAATCAATACAGCTGTCTCCACCTGTCAGATAAAGGCCGGCCTGAGCGGAGCTTTGTGCGGCTGCAGACGGTGGACCTGAGGCTCGATACGGCTCTACTTTTAATTGGCACAATCGCTGTTTTCTCTGGATTTTGTAATACAGGAGTGTAGTGGTTCTCAACCTGTGGAGCACCCTGGCCTTGAAAAGTAGGTTCAAACTTTACAAGCCTGATTGGTAAATGGTCTATAAAACATGTAATCCAGTCCATATTCATCATGCACTAGCAGCTGACACAGTCCGCGCTTTTTTTTCTTTCTTCCAACTAATTTATGTCATACACCGTCACTTTCATTGGTGGCTATACTAGCAAAAGTTCATATTTCAAAATATTTACTTTGGGGCTTATACGTTTACGTTGCGTTAATTTGGTTAAGTTTAAAGGGGACCTATTGTGTTTTTTTTTTTTTAAACTACACGGGCGACACGGTGGCACAGCGGTTAGCGCTCTGGCCTTATAGCAAGAAGGTCCTGGGTTCGTCTCCCGGGCCGCCCAGGGCCTTTCTATGTGGAGTTTGCATGTTCTCCCCGTGTCTGCGTAGGTTTCCTCCTACAACCAAAAACATGTCCAATGTGCCTCCCCTCTACCCTCTCCAGGACTACAGATGAAAATTAGCTGTAAGCTACAATCTGGAACAAGCATTTCTGCCTTTGTGTTAATGTAACTGTACATTGTCCTCAATAAACATTATTGTTACCATTTTAATATTCAGAAAGAAACTAGAACATATGCTGGTCAGTATTTTACCTTTTGTTCATTGTAAAACACAAAGTTGATCCAAAACAGCTTTATATTAGGAACAGCTCTACTGACTTCCTGTTCAAAACTGCAGAACGATAAGCCCCGCCTCTTCATTTTAAAATGTAACTGTAAAAAGCAACAGATTGTAAATAACAAATTATTATTGTTGGAAAGTGGATATGGGAGAGTTTTGAACCATATATTCTTCACTTAGAGAATTAATCTTTTATATATACCAAGTAAATACAGACAAGTGGGAGGGGATAGGTGGTAGGGGAGAACGGGGATTTCTGAGCACATGAGCTGCAGCTGAAGAACAACAAGATTACTCCAACATGCATGAATCAATTCAAATATAACTTTGAGTAAACTAATGATGAAGGAAGGCCATCATGACAAGGTTAAAACTTACACAACTCGGTCCTGCTGATGGACAATTGTGTCTCTGTCACGTGTGCTAAGAGTGAAGCTGCGTTTGAAACATGGCTGTTGGTGGAGTTGGGAGAAAAGAATTGAATTTAAAATTCATAATCACTTTAAATAATGAGTGTTAAGAGCAAGTTGCTTTTGTCGGTTACTGTTCTCAGTATTTGGTCTCCTCCAGCACATCTGCTTACATCACCGGCACCTTTTCCAGCTTATTCCCACATGAGGTTGAAGTCTGCACCCAGAAAATGCCAGTGGGTCCTCCACGCTGCAGCCTTGGCTTTTTTAATTTATATAGTAATATTATATATATTTTTGCAAACTAAATATTGTTTTATCTTTTTTCCAAGCACTTTTATTTTCTTCTTTTGTTCTATGACAACAGTCTTCAGAATAACATATGACCTTACTGGACATTCAAAACATATCATCCATGGCATGAGCAATCCCAAAAGAACCATTCAAAAAAAAACTATGCAGAGGTCCAGAGTTTGTGTAACACTGTTTTAGAACATCAACCTAGAATTCAAGGGGGAAATGTTGGGAACAAAGTGCTTTCTGGTGGTTTAATAATCACGACAAAATAACTTTCATTTAATTTAAGCACCATGATCTGTCGAGCAGGTTGAAGTGGACTTTTTACAGAATGACATACTTTCACATTAGAAGTTAAGTTAGTCTTCACGATCATGATGAAGCTAGCTGCAGGGTTGACAATCACAACTTTCTCGCCTTGAGTTGTCGTTCATGAAAGACTTTGACATTACGTTACAGCAGCGCCATCAAACACGTCAAAACAAAAACTTGGGTGAAACATGAAGGAGAGAGGGCTGATTAGACGCGTGGCCTTGTTATTGTTTAGCGCTGCACACATCATGGCTGCCGCTGCCACCTCGTATAATCCCAGTCTGCGTGGAGCCTGAAGTCATACATGAATCATCTGGAAGTCAGGCTGCAGAAGCTTGACTTAAGTCGGAGTGAAGTGTGTGGAAGTGAGCAGCACCTGGATCGAGGGCAGAGGAAGTAACAAACTCTACACAATGTGATCAGGACCAGAACACAGCCGCCGGTGCATGTGTGACGTGACTAATGTGGAACAGCCCTGGAACGACACATCCAATAAGGCAAAATATACAGCTTTTATCTCTGTAATAAGCAGTAGGGACTTTGTTAAACATCATTTTCTACGACAGCGACAGACATGAGTGACACACAGAAGCACGAGGCAGAAATGCCCAGCAGGTGGTGTCACCTGTGCTCACACTTTACACACAGCAAGACGCTGGTGAAGAAGTGGAACAAGAAACTTCACTCAGCTCAAATATAAACCATGCACTTTTGTCTTTGCTCCCATTTTTCTTTTGTCTGCAAGGAAAGAAAAATTTGTCTATAAACACTCGTTTGCTGTTAGTGAGAAAAAAAAAAATTTTCACAGGTGGGCGCGTGCTTCTAGTTGTGACTTATAACATGGCCTGGTGGCGCCACACACTCATCTCTATGGATACATCTGTATATAGTCTATAAACAGGACAATATCACCTCCATGAAGCAAATGTGATGAGGTGATGACAGACAATGAATAATAAAAGCTGTTTTCAAATTCTACACCAGTGAATGAGCTCTTGCAGCTGACCAGCACTTTGAGAAGGAAGCTTATTCAAAGTCAGCCATGGGCCAAAACCAGGCCACAAAGCAATGTAGTCTGGCCCATCATGGTAACGTGGTTCGAGAAGCCTGGGGAGCACTCTGCAACACAGCACTGATGGGCAGTGGTCTAACCTGACTCTACCAGAGGAATATTTGTGAATCTGGATCTAATCTGAAGTTACCACCACTGTACAGTTGGAGACATATTTAGCCCAGCCTGTTCTCACAGATATAACTTTATATATTTTTTTCTTTTTTGCATGTGTATTTCATATGTTGCCCTGGTTCATTTCAATAGTGGATGTAAAGACGTGTTATTATTCATGAATATTAACACAATCTAATCCTAACCCTATTTCGAAGTGCTACCTCAAGGTTCAAGGTTTCTTTATTAGTACCCAAAGGTAAATGTTTTTTGCAGACGGGGCTCATCTGTCCCTATAAACATTACAATCAAGACAAAACTATACAAGAAAAACATTACAATACATCCGTAAGTCTGCAGCCGCCCAATGGTCGCACAAAGCCAGAAGGTTCTGCTCCAAGGTGAATCCTCTAAACCCCCATTTTTGTTCAGAGATCTTATCGCTGCAGGTACAAAACTGTCTCTGTATTGTTTAGCTTTCACACGAGGGACCACAAAACCAGAACGATGAAGTAAAAACTTATCATATACAGTAGTGGGTGTGTGGGCTCCATAGATATGGCCCTGGCCTTACGCAGGAGCTGAGAGGAACACAGCTCTGACATGTGGAGCTGGGGTAGGTCCACCAGTCTACTCACCAACTTCACCACCTGCTGGGGAGAAATTTTTTCTCTCCAAGTTAGGTTGCCAAACCAAGCCACAATTGTAAAGGACAACATAGCTTCAATAAAAGCTCTGAAAAAAGGGAGGCAGGACAATCTTTGGTGACCTTTATTACAAATGGAGTCACAATTGTCCGTAAAGCTCAAGTTAGAGTGTATGATTGTTCCAAGATATTTATAGTTGTCCACACACTCAACCGGCTGTCCTTTGATAAGTTGATCCTGTAGCGGTGCTTGTCTCCAAAAATCAATGCACATGTCCTGGGTTTTAGAGACATTTAAAAACAAAAGAGATTCATCACACCAATCAATGAAATCGTTAATAACCGGACCATGTCCTGATTCATCATTTTGCAATATGTTTAGTTTGACAGACTTACAAAAAAAGATTAGTTGGACCAATTATAGCACTAATGTGGTTTGAAGGAGCCCAATCTCACAAGAAAGCGTACATTTACCACGAGCTTACACAATATGTAAATTAGGTATGATTAGCACGAGTTCACGGCGTCCTGCGTAATTATAGTACGCATCACAGTCCCAGTTAATTTCAATGGTGGTTGTTAAGACGTGTTCTTATTTATGAATGTTAATGAATCCTGATTCTAATCTTAACCTGCCCCAAGCCCCAGACCTAATCTTACCAATTTTAGTAACTTGATGCCTAAACTTACCGTTTCACCTGAAGAAACGTCCCCATGTGGCTTCAATCAAAACTCGTGTTTTTTTAACGCTATAAAATCTCGTGTCACTTTTACGCTTTTTCATATCGTGCTAAATGCACAGCGTAACATAAGTACTAAAAACAGCTGTGAACTCGCTCAAAATACGCTTGTGTGTCTGTGTTGTTTGAAGAGAAGGGCTTCCTCAAACCAAAACATGCAGCGCAGACAACTTTTTTGGCAGATTTTAGCAGAATAACGGACTATTTTAACTTTTAAAAACCTGTAGGCCTACACAGAGGTGATTTGTGTGTTTTTAGACGGGAAACATGTTTGTACTTTTTCACGGCTCTATTAAAAAAGAAAAATCTTGACTTTTTGGCTGCTTCGACCATGTTATGACATTTAGTTTTTTGTTTGATCATGTGTAAAACTAAATTCAAACTTCTACACATATCACCACTTGAATCAGATGTTGTAATGACATAAGGTATTTAGGATCATATTCCTGGTTTAGTTCACACCTGGAGTAATCAGGTATAAATAAATCTACGTACATTGATTTAGCTCAGTCCATTATCTGCTGTGACACATTGCTTCAACTCAAGTCTGGTTACAGATCAACACTGGATTTATCGGTTTTTTTTTATTCTTGAGGAGAGCTATTTTATCATTTTGAGTTGTTTGTGGATATAGGATGCTAAATATCTGATCCAACCTGATTGCATTGGGATGAATAAAAGCATAATATTTAAACACTGATTGATTATAATTCTACAAACATTGACAAAACCATAAAATAGCAATCAATGCAATTAATCAAAGTTATTGAACTTAGAATGCCACTAAACTCGAATGTCTAATTTGCATTGAAACATGGCATTTTCTTATTTCAATGTATTTCTCACTCATTGATTTAAGGATGCGTTTTTCTTCCAGGTTCCAACATGAAAACCTCATTATTCCACTAAAGTTAATAATATCCAGGCCTGAGAGCAGATTTAATGACTCTAGAGGCTCGTGTGAACTGGACATTAAGTAAGCCTGACTTATTAAAGCCTCTTTCATCTGGCTGCATGTAACTAATCACGTGCCATGTCCTGTAAAGTAATGTCTAAAGATTACAGCTGGCTCCACATGAACGTAAATGCAATGTGTGTCTTTTATCATGTGAGCTTGTTTGTGAAAAATAATACTATATCTTTTGAATTTGAATGTTTATTATGTGTCGTCTATGCTTCAGTTTAATTCCCATGAAGCCAGTTTATACACGAGCGGTTCTCCAAGTTTTAAAAGTGCCATATGTTAGAATATCTTAAGGACGACTACGAAAAAATCCAGCTTGAAGTCAGGCCAACATTACGGCTTCTGAAACGTTTATACAGCCACACAACTCGCATATGTTCTGAGATTGATGAGTTAATTGTTTAGCGTGTAAAAAGGCAATATGAAGTGTTTATGTTCATTAGAAGACAGACTCTCTCATCCAACAGCTTAAACAGGAACGTCACAATAATTTTTTTTTTTTCTGTTACGATTATTGCTAAACAAATTGTAATTTTTTTTTGTAGATTAACAATCACTTGGCCAAACAACTGTGAAATATTTATTTGAATTTTCTCAAGTTTGTGGCAAGTTTTAGCAAAATCAAACTTAAAATGTTCATGTGGTAAACATATAACAAAAAGGGAAACAAATGTGCAATGTGTGTAGTTAAAGTTGATCAAAACCTGTGAAAAATGCCAATAAAACATCCTTGTCCAATCAGAGGACCCTTTTTTTGAGCAGGGTTTGATTGCAGACTGCAAGATGGAGGCGTGTCGTTACAAATAGGCGTGTCGTTAGAAATAGGTGTGTCGTGAGCAGTCTTTGCACTAGGTGGCGATATTCACATCAACCCTTTACGATAAATACTTTTTATTTTGTCTGATTTTACGTGTTTTCCAGTGGTTAGTGCTGATAGTCAGGTCCAGAGGGACAGAAGCGAGGTGGTTGCCATGGTGATGAGTTTATAACTGTTGCTAAACGAGCCTAAACTGTTATATTTTTTATCTTAACCTTTACCCAAACCTTTTTCCTAACCTTAGCCATCGTTAGAAGTAGGCGTGTTGTGAGGGGGCATGTCGTTAATACGGCGGGCTGCTCTGCGGGCTGCAATCAGACATACTTGTTTTTTTTTGGCTGCCGGGACAGATGCCTCTTTTAGTGCGATCTCAGGCTGGTTTAAAATCGCACCCGCTCCTTCCACTGAATCTATTTTTTCACGTCATGTGCGTGACGACGCAAGGCACGTTCATTTGCCAGGCAGCACGGTGAGCGCAGCAAGTGACGCAACTCTAAATATTCGCCTCCCAAGAAGTTATTTTTAACAGCTACGATTCCTGAAACAAAGTTAAAACAAAAGGTGAGAAAATGTGTGTATTTTTTTTTGACTTGTTGGACTCAGAGTTGTGTATTTTCTTCACTTGTTAAACATGTTTATTGGGGGCACTCGGGCTGGTTTAAATGATTTAAAATAACAAATATATGTTATTAGAAACATGAAGCTGGGTTGGATAATACAACAGTATTATCGTTAACCGCACTATGAAAATGGTGTGAAAATGGTGGCACAAGTCTGTTCCACACTTCTTCCACTGAGACACGTTTGCCATTCCCAAATAACCCCGTGAACACTCACCGTGACGCTGTCTTGCTCAAAGGAAACGAAGTGTGTCTCCATAGGGCTTGCACAGACTGTCCACTCGTGTTGTTCCTTGATCCCAAAACATGGATCCACAGTGAAGTAAACTCCATCAATCCTGATCTTAAATCCACATGAGCTGTTAGACAAATAAAGTTTGCAATCCGAACTTCAGAGGCATTTGCGTCGTCTGCAAGTTTGTGTGGCCAAAATGTATTTACTTCGGAGATTCAATGCCATGCCGGGTGCTTACGCTGCTCTCTCGTTCGCTCACCATGGGCAAGAGGACACGCTTCAAATCCAAGATCGACTGCTGGACTCAGTCTCAGTGCTCCAATTCTCTGAACTCACCACGTAGGCTTAAGGACTGTTCCAAACAAATAACCACGTCATCTTGTCACCTTTAGATATGTAGATGTATTAACAATCCAGGATTACCTAAATCTTTGTGAGATAAACTAAACAACTTTGAAGATGTTTTCGGTGAACATTCTAAAATGTTCAAGAGCTCACAGAAGTCAAGTTTAATAAGACAACATTAAACCTTTAAACTCTGCAAGTGCAACCTACTGTAGCCCTGAGCTCATGTCCTCATGCAGCAGCACATTGCAGCTCTAATCACCAGTCTTACATTGGACTTATCAAAGCAGGTCCAGGCCCACACGCCGTTCAGTCCTACAGCGGAGTCCTGTTTTCTCCTGGGACGCCTCTCTCTTCTGCTGCGAAGAACCGGTTCAAAGCAGCAGCTGGAGATACCGCTGTGACCCCTAACCCCATCCACCCTGCGACTCTCCCAGGCATGTGTCAGTCTCATCCACATTCATCCGACCGAGCACCAGGGTGAGGGATCCAGCAGCAGCAGCAGGCGTCCCAGAGGAGCTGCTCGGCTCTCAAACACATGGCAAAGTGCAGCAGGGCAATATCGTCGCTTAAGTTTCAATGTTAGTTCCTCATTATTAGTTTCTGTAAAGTATTTGGATAGCTCCATATGTTTGAATAATCCTTGTCTAGTCCTTGTCTAGTCTCCAGAGTTCATCATAGTTACGCTTTCTTCTGTAGTTCTATTTAACCTTGGAGCTTTGTAATTTATGTAATTAGGAAGGTCAAAGAAGACACATGGATTCTTCATTGTCTCTGATCTGTGTCACATCCAAACAAACAAGTAGCGGTACTTCTGCACAGTGTTGGACAGATTTTTACTTTTATGGATTTCCCACAACCTGCCTCACATCAACAGACCCAGTGTTGGAGCGTGGAGAAAGTACGAGATAGAAGAGAGAAAAAGACGCTCGGGTGAAATGCCCTGGGCCACTTCAAATACCTCGAGTTAGAGAGAAATGTTACAAAAATCTAATCTGCTCGAGTAAACCGGATCTGAAAGGTTTTAATCTGTTCATTATACCAGGGATTCACATCATTTTCAGCTCGGACCCAGAAATAACGTGCAACCCCCAAAAAAGATATACAATTTAAAATTTTAAGTACAAAACCATTTGATGTTGGGTGAATTGTTTACTTTGATGATAGAAGATTTTTCCGCTTACTGCGCATGCTCCATGTCGCGCTCCGTCTGGTTAGCTGGGAAACTTCTTGATAAAAAAAACAACAAAATGGTGAGAGCAGCTGTTTCGATCAGGTCTGAGCCGTCTGACAACAGAAGCTTGAAACTGTGTTTTTCTCCTGTTTTTTACTCACTTGAATGTAACTTTAAGGTGTAGGGTCGCATTTCATTCACAAATGTGAATTAGCTGCATAACTTTTGTTTTTGCAAAGTGATAAATTCTTGTAGTTAACTGACAACAGCCCTAGCTCGGGTTGTTTCTCCAGCTTGGTCAATGAGCGGCAGCTCTTTCTGGCAGGTCGGGTGTGCGCGCATTGCTCGTGTTGATAAACAAATAGTTGCTTTATATGACCCCAATTAAACTGATTAAATACCAAATCATAATTGTAAAAATAACATTTTAAATCATCTGTGACTCCCTGTGGGATCTTGACCTCCACTTTGGGAACCTCTGATTTATACTATACAAAGAAACGGCTCCAGACACGATTCTGAGACTGGCCTCTCCAGATTTGAACATTTGGACTAGATAAGGTAAGTAATGTTTACTGAGGACAATGTACAATGACATTAAGCACAAAGGCAGAGATGCTTGTACCAGATTGTAGCTTACAGCTATTTCCATCTGTAGTCCTGGGGAGGGGAGGCAGATCAGAGTTCGTTTACTCCTTCACAATTACTTAATCAAACTGAACTATCCAGGCAAACAAATCCAGATCCGAGTCAAGAGAGTACTGTGACTGCAGCCTTAGAAGCTGCACAAGACCGTTCTGGATGAGAGGCTGCTGAACATACAAGTGTCACAAAGGAACGGCTCAGTGAATTGTTGTCATATCCTTGGGCAAGGCACTTAACCCACTTTGCCCAAATCTCTGCGTGCGCTGGTGTAAAAGGGAGAGTCAGTGAGTGAGTGGTGCACCGATGTGGAGCTCTTTGACTGCTTTCAAACCCAAAAGATTTAGGAAGAAAAAAGATCTGCATTTTATCCCCTCGAAGCATCAGGTTAGTCTTTTTCAACAGGCTAATGACGCTACACAACCAATTCAGTGGAAATAGAAAGTTAAAACCATACTTCTGAATGGAGATAAATAACTTTTATTTAATATTATGAAAAAAATACACCAGACCTGTTCAACTTAAGCCAGGTGCTAAATGGTCCATCCAAAAACCTGATCCGGCCTTCATTTCACTTTCCAAATATTACAAAAATATATTTTAATGTGTCAATAATGTGTTTGACTAGCAATATTATCTTGATTTTATTATATTTGTACTTGTTAAATAAGAATAAACATATATCTGACTTAATTTAAGCATTTATTCACTTTACTTATTTAAATGGTCACGTTACAGTGTTGTTTCAGTACGTAATTTATCCTGTTTTAGACTGGTTTAGATTTGGTTTAGTACTTCTCAGTTCAGATTATGTTTTTTTTAGAGTAATGAAAAACTGGGATGAAATTTAGTCCGTAAAACACACAAAAAAATACATTTTCTCCATTGTGTTGCCCATAAGTTTGCCTCAGTCTGAATGTTTAGGAGTTTTCTAAAATAAAATGATGTCAACGTAGAACCTCTAACGGTATTTAAGCTTAATTTTCTTTTGCTGTGTTATGGCTTTTGCAGTGTACACCATGTGGTTTTGCATAAGAAAATAAATCGATCAAAACTGAACCAAACTCTATGAAATAAGGAACAAGACGAGTTTAGATAAAAACTTAATTTACCTAAAAATGTCAGACAGAATCTTATCTGGGAGACTGACATATTCACTAAACCAATCAATGCAGGATAAAAGAGAAATGCCAGTATAATTGTGTCTTTAGAATGTGTTTGTGCCAGGCTGAGGGCGACCGGCGCTGGCACAGTGGTGGTGAAGTCCAGCAGTGACACTTCTAAACACAGGATCCTCAGGCTAAAGTCGCTAATAACTTATTAATGAGCAGATGAGGACTTTTCAGAGTAAACTGTGGTGAGGGAGACAGCTGGGCCCAAACAGAGAAGAGACACAGCGCACTGGACCAGCTGTGGCCACCAAGCCAGACAACCTCACATAAATGAGTTTCACTTTGGACTGACAAACATGTATAAGACTTTTTATAATCGCTTCTTACATATTCTAGGATTTGATGATACCATACGGTCGCTTTTTCTGATTAATAACATTAATAACTCTCATGAACTATCTAACACAAACAAACAAAAACGAGTGTAAAATGTGGTGATTTCTGCAACCTGAACCACAACAAATGTCGCTGAACTTCCTGGATAAGTCCTGGATAAGTTTCTCTTACTCGTGTAGACTAAACCAGACAAGAGTCTCCCTGGATAAACTGTGCTACGAAATGAGTTCAGAGAGAAGGGGCGGGGTTAGCACAAACTGACCAATGAGTTGCAGGCTTCAAACGTGAGGAAATGTCAATCATGAAGCAAAATATATATATAGATATAGGACTTATGTGGAATCTAAGCCAAAGAAAACTGGCTGTAGCGTCAAGTGGGAGTCTGCACTTCGATCGATCACGATCAGAAACAGTTTATTTGAATCTCATACACCGATTTAACACACTAAAGCACAAATGTGCAGACATCATGAAACATTTCACAGATCGAACAGTAGTCTGAATGAGCTGTGTGTTTAGCTCAGACCAGTGCCTTTTGTCTGAGTCAAAGTGATATTGAGTCTCATTCATGAAAGTGTTTTTAAAAATTGTGCACAACTTCCACTTTAAGAAGCTGCTGAGAAAACTCAACGTCAGGTTCACAACGAGTTCATGAGAAGCCACATTTCTTTTTAACAGTCTTTGCACCAAATTCACCAAACTCCAGCTACGAACTGTTATTTAAATATAAGTGAATAATGCATTAAGGAAGCGACTTCCTTATATGGTAAATGAAGGCTGGCCACAGCGCCTCTCCCACAGGACGTCTCTCATAGGCTAAAGGCTTGACAAAAACACAATAATGTGATTGATGCATCTGTGCACTGTGGCCTAAAAAAAAACCTCTAAACCTCTAAACTTTAGAATGCAAAAACAGAGCATTCACAAGCTCTTGAAAGCTTTTAAGTCCTTAAAAGTGCCAAAAAAAGAAAATGTTTGATTCACCTTCTCATGGAAAAAAACATAATGGGCTTCTTACGAACCAATTTATTTGTCTAAAGACTTTTTTACAAACATTACTGGTGTTCACCAAAAGGTTTCTGAACTGAAAATGATCTGTTTGAACAAATCCTAAAAACAACTAAATGCAGCTGTTTTAGACTGTTACTGTTACTTCAACATTTCAATCAAAAATGTATATTCTTATGATTAAAGATTAAGTATATTTTCAAACAATTGTACTTGAAAATTACAAAAAACTTGAAAAATAAGCAATTATTAAATTAGTTGATGATTAATTCAATAATCAGTTAGTTTAGATGATTAATTGATTAGCTTGTTGCAGCCCTTATGTATCAACATACACTTCAACAAGTCGATGTAGCACTTCAGCAGCACAAGAGCCGTGCACCCAAGAGTTCTACTTTTGTTTTAGGGTTTTTGATAGCACGTTGTCACATTTAGGCGAAGCGCTAAAAATGGCTAACAAAGAGAAAGGTTAGAGAAGACAAAATGTGAAGAGGAGGAGGACGAGGGCAGCTGATAAAAGACACGAAAAAAGCAGAGATAAGTACGGAAATGGAAATAGAAAGAGACGTAGCTATCGGAGGTGACCTTTGGAGAGACTGAATCACACCAGAAGCGTCCAGATAAGGCTAATACGCACACCGGGACACATCTTTATTCCAACCTTTTCTGGGTTTGATATTTCTCCAAACAATGGCTCATAAACAGCCCCAGAGTGCGACCTGTAAATGTGAATTGTGTCAGGGATCAGAGCGGTTTTCCTCTTCTCTCTGAAGAGACGTGGGAAATGCCACAAGTCTGCTGCTCTGAAGATGTGAAAGGATTACAGGGAAAAGAAAATATAGAATTAATGAAACTATATTTAAATAAATCATTAACATTTTATTATTATAAGTGTTTTTAAGGCTGCAGGATTTGGAAAAAAATAGATATCTGTGATTCATATGACCAGTAGAGCAAATGTGATTTGTTTTGCAATTAACTATCTGTTTTAACAGCAGAAGGTTCAGAGTTCACATTTGAACTGAAATGAAATAAAGCACTGGCACACAGTAGCAGAGCAGTTAGCTCTGGCTTCCCAATAATGAATGAATGAATGGTTTATTTACAGTTGTCTTCCAAAGTGCTTCACAGAGTAACCCCCCTCACTCAGTGAGACCGGCAGCTCGGCAGAAGCTAAACACCTGGCGTCTGAACCTTCGACCACCACCGAACAATCCCTAACCTGCATGTTACTGGTTGTGGGGAAACTGGAGTACCCGGAGGAAACCACCCAGACACAGGGAGGAAAATGCAAACTCCACACAGAAAGGCCCGGGCCATGCGGGAGTCGAACCCTCGACCTTCTTGTTGTGAGGCTAGAGCGCTATCTGCTCTGCCACCGTGCTGCATAGAAAACACGCAAAGTCATCAACTCATGTTCTACCTTATCATGCATTCAAGTGGTTTAATGAATTAATTCATTCATGAATTCCACCACTGCTGGAACATCAGGTGCCACAGTGGGACAATAAGAGTGATTGTCGTTGTGTCTTGGGCAAGACACTTAACTCACAATGCCTCCGTGTCTGCATTCAGTGGGCGAGTGGATCCTAGATTGAAAAGCACTTTGAGTGCCTTGAAAGGTAGAAAAGTGCTATATAAATGGGTCATTTATCTTTTTTTTTTTTGTTATTTACCATAACTTGAGGAAGTCACATGTTCTAAAGTTATTTGAACCAAAATGAGTAATTTGTTCACTTTTGAAAGTTATGCCATGAACGTCATGAGTCACCATGAATTTACTTCATCAAAGATTCATTCAATCATTTTCTACTGCTTATTCCCGTTGGGTTCGTGGGAGACTGGAGCTTCTTCTAGTGACTTTGGGCCTTAGGCAGGGGAACGCCCTGGACAGTGGCCAACTCGTCGCAGGGTTGTAAGTAAAACTATCATGGAGGACTTCATTTAATGTAGTTCGGGTTGGGTTAGTATAGAATATCTTATTTAGTTTTTATACATATATAAATCAAGCCAATTTAAACATTGTTTTAATATTGGGAAAAGCATGTTTGAAAATTTGGTCAAGATTGTGCATTTCTATGTGAATTCAGGTCCACCATCTCTGCCCGTGGGGAGTTCAGTCGTATGAGCTGGAATAACTGCAGGAATAGCAGCTGCACTATTACTGAAATGGAAGAACATTAACAAATGGAACATAAACAAGCTTTCTGAAGCCCTCAGACTCATGTTGTAAATATAAAACTGTTCTGCTTGACAAAAACATAAACTGGGTTAGGCCTGAAAAACATGGGGAAATAAAAAAATGGGACAATAATCTTAGCTCACATGTGATTGCCCCAGTAGAGAGAGAGCACTTGTACAAAACGCCATGCAATCAACATTTATACATGACTGGATCATCTCAGTGGTCAGTCAATTCTTGATTGGTTATTACTCAACTAAAATGGATGTATCTGCAATCAAAGTATATCAACTGCACCAGAGTTTACAGAAATAATGACGAAAAGAATAGTTTAAAGAAGAAATTGTCAACTAACAAAATCTGGTCAACTAAGACACCATTGACACTAAATGATTAAAGAAGTACAGCCCTAGAATCTCAATCTCCATATTTTGTCCAGTCCTAAATTGAGTTCACACTTTCTTCTCGGCATTACAGACAAACAGAGCGTTCATGCACCCCTGGGTAACAGAAATAAAGATCTTACAACATGAAAGTTCAAGTAGAAGCTGTGTGAAGTATGGGCTGACCTTTTCACTTTGAACAGCCAACTGCACAAACTCCCTCTTACTTTGTAGAACAGTCCAAAAGCGTGCCAAACACACCGTTCTACCTTCCGACTCGCAGATATTAGAAATTCATTTGCATTCATCTGCAGCGCGGCCCTCAAGGGATCTGCGGGAATATGTCGGATTGTTTAGTCAAAATTACAATACAGCTGGGGCAATTTATCTTTTGAAAAGCCGGTTAATTTGTTCAGGAGAAATGGTGTTTTCATTTGCATGTTAAATAAGGACTAGCTGCAGAACGCTTTCCAACCTGTAACACCACTGTGCGCAGAGCTAATGAGGCGCGCCGCGCACAAATGGGCCTTTCCACTGGGAGCCTTTAGCATGACAAACACACCGTGACTTTACAGTTGGCACCGGGCACTGTCATCGAGAGCACTTCTATATGTCTGTGTGCATATTCATGAGCAGCTCACTCTTTCTCTCCTGCAGATTAAATGTCTGTAATTACATTCAAATAATTCTATTACATTAGATTACATCAAATGCAGTCAGTTAGACAATACCTTAACAAGAAAGAGAGGCAATATGGCCAGTGTAATTGCTGTGGAGATTGGCTCGCTGGTTTTACTGTGCAAACCTGCTGAACAGGCAAAATGTATGGAAATGCAGAGGATTTTACATTATGCAGCTCATATTCTATGCTGATTGAGGAAAGGGTCCAGTCTGTGATGGAAGGTGTCAGTGGATCATAAGTTCAAGTACACATCTGTGGACCAGAGGAGTCTATATTTACACTAGAATGTATGGACACTCGTGTTCTGAGCACCTTCACTTTGGAATGTTAGGCACCAAAACCAAGAAGAATGTAGAAGAATGTACAGATTAAAGGACAGCTGACAGTCATGTTTCCCACAACAGGAATTGAGTTAGAGTTCAGTTATTGACTGTAAATGGGAAACAAAGACAATCCCATCCAAAACCTGCCGAATATGCAAGAGGCGCCAGTTTCAGGTTCCAGGATGAATTTTGAGCAAATGTTCCATAAGTTTGGTGTTACAAAAAATAATAATCTATTTATGAAAGAAACATGAATTTTATCATATTTTTCAAAAGCTGTTATTTGTGTTAGAAATGTCTAAATTGTATTATTACACAATGTTTCTAATTAATATGATTATTTGAGTAACTTATTATATTTATGGACTGAGGTAGCTTGTCTTTGGGCATTTTTTTCAAAAGGTTGGTACATTTTTCTCTGAAAATCTGGCAACACAAGTCCAGTCTTTGTTCTGCTCTGAATGAGTGACAGCTGGATTTAACAATCACAGTAAAGTGAGAAACTTTCAGAAAAGCAGATGATTGTACATTGATTAAAAGACAATGAAAAATGATTTAATAATGAACTGATGAAAAATCGATAAAATCGAGATCGTACAAGGATCTGTGTCTCCAGGAAAATCGGTAATAATAATTTTTTGCCATTCCGCCAAAGCCATGACTTTGAACACACATCACAATGAGTTTTTATTTGTACATGTTTTATTTCACTGTAGGTGTTCTGGACCTTTTCTCTTTGGATGAGGCAATCTTGGAAAAAACAGGTTTGATCCCAACGTTCGAAAACCATACAGTATTGGCTCAGATGAATAAAAAGCTGTTGTCCGGGCAGAGTTGTGCCTTGTAAACACCTGCGCTGCTGTTAAACTGTTTATCGCCTCATTGACGGCGACTTTAAAGCCAAGGCACCATAAGCTGGCAGCAGACATCGTTTGTTCAGTAACAGTTCAAGACCTTTTGTCCCGGGGCCCAAAAGCAGCAGTTTTAAAGCACAAGCCAATGAAATAATGTGTGCATGTCACAGACTTTGGCACACTTTGAGGTGAAATTGTTTACTGATATGTAATTAAATTATTTTGTTGTTATGAACAGTCAAATTGCCAGTTAAATGCCACGTTAAATTCCATGGCCAAGAGTAACATCTGTCCATAGAGATTCTTCTCCTGGCGCTGAAGGGCTGTTTGAGGAGAGCAAATATAATAGGCAAGAGGCAGGGGCACCTCCAGTGAACATTAATATTTAATGATGCCTTAACGGCTCAGAGAAACATGGCCAGAGCTGCTTGTAAAGTCATCTGGCAGTAAACACACCCACTCATGAATAGGCAAACATTAGCTGACTGAGAGCAAACAGAGAACAGAGCTCCTTTGACCATTTTTTTTCGCTCTTTCTCGACATCCAGTGTCCAAATGGAACCAATATCTAACGCATATTTCCAAAAAGAATTGACTAATGCTGCGTTCAGATCGGACAGCCAATTTTGCAAGTTGAAGCAAAGATGCTTTTTTCACGGACTTCAAAGTTGTCATCTAGACAGTGTTTTCAAAGATCACTGATATTATGTTATCTTCTGATCACATTATTAGTCTTTTAATAATGTTATTAGAAACTTCAGGAAACAGTCTTTCTTTCTTTTTGATGAGAGAGCAGAACAGCATGTCACTACGTCACAGGAGAGTCTGACTGGTGGACGTTCAGCACTGCCCAACCTATTTGACGCCTGATGAGGCAGCCAAAGTGTCCGACGCAGGTTGGAGCGTCTACATTGCAAGTCGCGCTGTCAGCAGACGCCCGGACGAGGGATATTTTGACTGGATTCAAATATGCTTCACAAATTCGCTGGACGCCTCAAGAAGTCAGTCTACATTGACTTAACACGTAAACTGGGCACATTGGACGTGCAAAGCTTTGGATGTGAACGCAGCATTCTATTTATTGACCGTTATTTAACCAGAAAAGCCCAGAACTTCCCTGGGCGGAGGGCTAGGGGAGGCATTAGTGGACATATTTTTTGAGGTACGGGAAACCGGAGTACCCGAAGGAAACCTATGCAGACACAGAGAGAACATGCAAAAACACAGAAAGGCCCCGGGTCGACTGTGAATTGAACCCAGGACCTTCTTGCTGAGCCACCGTGCTACTCATTAAAATACTTAATGTTGCTTTAGAAACTAGCAAGTCTAAGGCAGAATTAAAACAGAACCAAGGTATTAGTAACTCAGAAATAAACTGAGAGAAATTATATTTGTGTAATATTTGGAAAATAAATTGAGGGTCAGATTAGATTTTTGGAAGGCAGATTTGCTCTAGCCTTGTTCTCAGAAGACACCAGCTTCCTCAATAGTAACACTTGCAGACACACCAACACGCCATCCTCATCACCCGCTGCCTAAAGGTTTTTTATGAGTGAAACCATATACCACATCATATACAGGCAAACTAGAACTGGATTTAGTGTATAGCTAAGTTGCTGCTGTAGAAAGTCACACATTGAACTAAACCGAGGTTGTATTTTTGGCGTGAGAGGAAAGACAGCGTGGTGTTACAGTTGCCACTCGCACACATGCTGATGAATGTGATAAAACCGCAGTGTGAAAGCTAATACTTCATGGGAGTTCATCATCACTGGAGTGAGAGAAAAAGCAATGATGCCTTTTGGCACATTTCCTGCTCACCCAGGGTTGACAAATTGCCAAGGCACTTTACTTTGAGGCTGCTAACTGTTTCGTCTGCCGTCATTTAGACCTGGCCTGTAGAAGTGGCACATTACTGGAAACGCAGATTCTTAAAACTGAGCTGTAATTACAGTCACTTTGAATGGCCATGTGTTTATGACAAAGTAGGAATGTCTGCATTGAAAACCAGATGCTAATTGGTAATAACACTTATGCTGAGTGTCAATTGATTGCAAATTAAATCTGAATGAGCATCATTTTAGTTCTAATCAGGGGTCTAATGCTGCGCTCTGATTGGCTGTGCTTGGGTGGTCCTCTTCAGTTTCACTTTGTTGTTTGTAGAAAGAAGTTTATAAGCTGTAATTACAACCCAAACAAATACATGTCGATATTTGTCAGGGTTTATGAGAGGATGTTGTCAGATATGAAATGTTTTTTTTAAGTTGGAAAATCAGCTACCTCTTTCTTCAAAATGTAATTTAATTGACCTTTATTTAACCAGAACAAAAAGATTTATAGTCATTGTCACAGAATACAACGTTTGAAGTGATCCTCTTGGTCGCTGCACTTTTGTGCGCCGCCACTCGCTCTTTCGAACTTGAAGTGCAAAACAAGAAATAGCCAAAGAGATAGACAAGACAAGATAGAAAAGACGTGGTACTATGAATGTTTTTAGTGGTAGGGAAACCGCAGCACCTGGAGGAAACCTATGCAGATGCAAGAAGAACATGCAGACTCCACATAGAAAAACCTCAGATCGTCCTGGAGTCAAACCCAGGACTTTCTTGTTTGGAGGCCAGAGACTGCGGCCCATCGTTATTACATTTTAAAGGTACACTGTGCAACCTTTTGGCTAAAAACTTAAATGAGAACATGTTTTTTAGTCTAGATGTTTATGTGACACTAAATAAATAATAAAAAAAATGTGTGATTTTACTCTGAGCAGGCTTGCATGGCCACAAAATTTACTATTAGTTGGAATAGAGGGCAGCATCCTCCTTCAGCTATATTTTTTCACATTATAGCATAAAACTTAATCATCCCCAATAAGAATGTATTTTCCTATTTATATTGAATTGTGAAGATGACTTTTCACCTCCAGAAAGTTACACAGTGCATCTTTAACTATTTCACAATTTTATATTTACAAATATAATTGTAAATCACAGGTACGTTTATTTACCAAGATATTGTGTTTCTCTTTTTCCATAGTTTTTCAACAAATAAAAATATAGTTTTTAGTGAATTAAGTGAGGAGTTTTGGGTTCTTTGAAGATAATGGCATGTTAATTGTGAAACAAAAAGCTTAACTAAAGTTACAATTCTGAAATATTTATCTTTCAGTCATGTCATTCCTGTGTCAAACTACCAGTATCGAAGGATTCAATACTATTTAAAGAATGTCCACTCCTTCTGCCAAACCACACGCTGCGCTGTGATTGGTCCAGCTCATAGCAGCTGACTTTAACCACACCTGGAGATCTCTCCAGATGGATTCTCAAGATATTAAGATACATGAGTCGGAGGAAATTGCATCCCTTTGCTTAAAATGTCTAAAACAGATGAACAACGTCCAATAAATCAACATAAAAATGACGCTTTTTTACGCGGAGTCACCTCTGATGAAACCTAACAGGTCTGAAGGTGAGAGCCGTGTTCATAAAGCACACAAAGACGTGGTTGGGGTTTTACACTGGATTCAAACAGCTCCCTGGAGAATGACGCACTCAAGATGTTTACAGAGGATGTATTGTGTGATCCATTTCCTCCAAATTACGGCTAAGGTCAGAGCAAACACAAACAAGCTGCGATTGTACTCTTCACAAGCCTTTTTTCACCAATTATCTTGTCAGCCAACATGTTTTTTCTCTTAAATAAATAGAAATAACACAAGAAAATCAGTATTGACAGCTTCATAGCATAACTGCCTATAGTGCCCATTGATTTTGTCCAGCTGTGATCAAAGAGTTTGAATGCAGAGTTTTAAGTCAATGGCTCAAAAATGCATATCATCGTCAAAGATTAGCTGCAGCTGATGTCAAACTAATCTAATATTTCAGGATTTAAATAGCTGACTCCTCCTATCGCTATGATCAGCATCAAACATAAACAGCAGTTCAAAAACGTCATCATGAACAGGACACTATGCTGTGTTCATGTGGTTTTCAAGTGTTCGTGTTTCCGATATGAAATGCTTCGGCTTTGTTTAATTTCACGTTCTTTTACCTTGGAAAGTCAAGATTTTGGTGTCACCAATAATAAAATGATAAGTCTGCACTTTAAACAGACTTTAATAAAGCCAGCAAAGAGATATTTTTGTGTTTGCCTGTCGAAAAGCAAAAAACAATGATTCTTTGCTTTGGAAAATATACATTTTGTATTTATGTAAATAATTCTTGATTATACCAGTGCATCTGTGTTGTTCTTATGAAAGAAACAGCAAGCCTTCAATTTATTACCGATAATCATTAACAATAATCGTTGAGCTAACAGTTTTCGCACACATCAGTGAAGTCATGTTTCAGACTTGTGTTTCTGACTGTTCAAACATTCAATAATGTGCATTTTTCAACTGAAAAAAACATTTTCAGGACTTCTCTCAGACCACATCAATGCAACTTCATTTTCTATTTCATTTCGGTTAACATTGAGAACTTGGGTCTTCACTCACAAGTTAAACACAGACGACTTTATCACACAGAGACTGATGTGCACTGTTCATCTGAAGCCAAACACAGTGGGACTGTAACTGTTTTTAAGATTTATAATCCCTCACGTCTCGTACTGTGACATTCATAAATCAGAATTACTTTGCCAAAATCAGGCAGTTTTGTCCAAATTACATTTGTACGGTCTTAGTCTGTCTTGTTCTTCTTCTGCTTCTGTAAGTCTTTGGTTTCATCCTCAAAACCAAAAACATCTCTCACTTCTCCTGCGTTCCCTGTAAAGAAGATTGAAATACTAGTTCAACTTTAGTCTGTGCTTTATATTCATATGCTGTCCCGTGTCTCATTCTCCTCTTGATAAGTATAACTGCTTCAGATGCTCCTGTTCCAGTGTTGAGGGCCAGACCCCTTCCTCCTCATCTCCCTCTCCAGGATTAGCCTGTTTCTGGTCCTGCTAGACGAGTCGTTTCCCTCTGCTAATGGACTCTGTCTCTACAGACTTAAACTCTATATCTGCAATTAGATCTGCGTTAGCCTTAGGTACATCTACAGCCTGTCCGTCCAATGGGAGTGGACCTCTTCTTCATTTTTTTGTTTGTTTGTTTTTTTTGCCGAGAATGAGGGTCTAGGACAGGGGTTGCTCTGGACAGTTATTCATTTGCTTGTTCACTCATAATCTGCTTTAACATGCCTTTTTTTTCTTACATTGAAGTTTGCTAAATTAACAATCTTGAGATGTTTCAGAGACGACTGTTGTTGCGATTTTGGGTGATACAAAAATAACTTGATTTGATTTGATTTGACAAAACACAAACGAAGCCAAGAAGATAAGAAGCTATATTTGTCATTTCATCTCATCACGTAAAATTCATTCATTATTTTTAAACATATATTTTTGTTATTTTTTCTAATATCACAAAATCACACATCACTGTCTTTGACTTATGAGGCAAAACATTGTTTGCCAGTGTCCTTGTGCTTTTCACTTTAACTCAGACAGATTCTCATTAAAAGCATAAACAGCCTAAATAAAGAAAGCTAATGGCTTTGTGCTGCTGCCGGTCAGTATAATGGCAGCGTCATGGCAACGGTGCATGGAGCCTCTAGGACAGCGCTTCAAATCAAAAGCTTATCAAACGCACAAAGACAGTCCCTCGCTCCTTTGGCCAAACGGCGATTATTCTGATGAAACAGTCACTATCTGCTCCTGGAGAACGGTCACTACTGCAGAGCTACATCCACGACACCAGAGCGCGATATCATCTCCCACAAAACACACTCAATGTCCAGATTATCAACCTAATTACAATTTTCCTTTTAGCGTAGCTTTAATTAAAATGGATCTCCGCCCAAAACAGAATGAGCAAATGAGATTACACTTCTGCTACAATATTATATTGTAGGTAAACTTATAGATAAAGTAGGAGGGACACATATAGGGCTTTTCTCTTCGACTTCGCTCTATTCGACTCCACGCACTTCTACCTGGCTCACGCGACAATCCCACTACATGCAGCTCCGCTCCGTTCTGACTGCCGGATCAACTGCGCAGCTGTTTTAATGAATGAAGACCGTTCTACATCATCCATAGCGCTGCGCAGGGCTCCGCCTCAACTCCGTCGCTCCGCCGCCGTACGACCAAAATACGGATCAAGGCTATTTCTTCTCCGCCCGAGTCTGGCAAAGTCAATTCTCCGCCAATCAAAACGCACCAAACAGAAAAGGAAATGAAACTATGTCCGGGAATTACAAAGTAAAATCACTCCGCACGTACTTTGTATTGATCAGATTAATGAAAAGTTCGTAGTTTTACATAAAGTTTCTTTGATATTTGGACACAGCAGACTGTTGTCTACATAATATGTCACTGACACATGGACAGGTCCACGTTCATGCTCGTAACAGTTTAAAGCCTCTTTACCCTCAGCGGAGGAAGAAAACATGTCCTTCTGTTGTATTCTGTCTGTGCTCCTGATATAGTTATTTGATCTTCAAGGAGGACTTTTATTTCACAAACTCATGTTCTTGGCGCATGCTCTTCTTGAGCTCCTCAGGGCTACGCAGCCCTGCGGAGCGGACTGGAGCGGAGACAGTGGGCGAGGGGTCTGCGGCAACTTTCGGAGGGGGACCGGGGCGGAGCGCAGCTGCATGTAGTGGGATCCCCGCGTTAGACTTGCTCAGAGGGAGAGCATTTCCATTACGAGTAAAGTCTGTTCAGTTACAACTCCGAAAAAAATGCTGCACATTTGAGTCAGCTGTTCCTCATGTGGACTCTGAGCCGCTTTAAGTTTCATTTTCACTTTCTCGCCACACACGTGGCACTGTAACAAAGGAGTGACACAACATTTGCTTTTGATCCTAAAACTTTACCTCTCATTTCATCTACAGAACAATCTGTTTATTTTTCTGAGATAACACCACTTCAACAACATCCATTAAGATTTAGTTGTGAAATAAATGTGCTCAAAATACACTTAAATCGCCAAGAAGTGTCTTAAAAGAGCAAGAAAGTTGCAATGAATTTTATGGATCTTTAACCATGAAATTCAAACCATGGAAAGCCACGCCCACAAATATGATGCGTTGCCAACTGTAACTATGAATGGGANCGAGGCATCTGTCACAGAGGAGTCTTGTGTGTTCAGAACAGTGAAGCACAGATGTCAGGTCAATGACTAACTTTTGCTTTAAGTCACATTCACGCAAAAGCCAAAAAGATGACTTTGAACACGCATCCACAATGAGTTTTTATTTGTACATGTTTTATTTCACTGTAGGTGTTCTGGACCTTTTCTCTTTGGATGAGGCAAACTTGGAAAAAAAACAGGTTTGATCCAACGTTGAAAACCATACAGTATTGGCTCAGATGAATAAAAAAGCTGTTGTCCAGGGCAGAGTTGTGCCTTGCAACACCTGCGCTGCTGTTAAACTGTTTATCGCCTCATTGACGGCGACTTTAAAGCCAAGGCACACAAGCTGGCAGCAGCATCGTTGTTCAGTAACAGTTCAAGACCTTTTGTCCGGGGCCCAAAAGCAGCAGTTTTAAAGCACAAGCCAATGAAATAATGTGTGCGTGTCACAGACTTTGGCACACTTTGAGGTAAAATTGTTTACTGATATGTAATTAAATCATTTTGTTGTTATGAACAGTCAAATTGCCAGTTAAATGCCACGTTAAATTCTATGGCCAAGAGTAACATTGTCCATAGAGATTCTTCTCCTGGCGCTGAAGGGCTGTTTGAGGAGAGCAAATATAATAGGCAAGAGGCAGGGCACCTCCAGTGAACATTAATATTTAATGATGCCTTAACGGCTCAGAGAAACATGGCCAGAGCTGCTTGTAAAGTCATCTGGCAGTAAACACACCCACTCATGAATAGGCAAACATTAGTTGACTGAGAGCAAACAGAGAAAGAGCTCCTTTGACCATTTTTTTCCGCTCTTTCTCGAATCCAGTGTCCAAATGGAACCAATATCTAACGCATATTTCCAAAAGAATTGACTAATGCTGCGTTCAGATCGGACAGCCAATTTTGCAAGTTGAAGCAAGGATGCTCTTTCACGCCCAACACGCCTCTCACTTTTTGCAAAGACAGATTACATTGGAGCAACCTTGTGCCTGTTATTATAAGACTTCAAAATTGTCACTGGACAGTGTTTTCAAAGATCACTGATATTATGTTATCTTCTGATCACATTATTAGTCTTTTAAAAATGTTATTTGAAGACTTCAGGAAACAGTCTTTCTTTCTTTTTGATGAGAGAGCAGAACAGCATGTCACTACGTCACAGGAGAGTCTGAATGGTGGACGTTCAGCACTGCCCAACCTATTTGTCGACGCCTGATGAGGCAGTCAAAGTGTCCGACGCAGTCGGAGCATCTACTTTGCAAGACGCGCTGTCAGCAGACGCCCGAACGAGGATATTTTCACTGGATTCAAATATGCTCACAAATTCGCTGGACGCTCAAGAAGTCGGTCTACATTGACTTAACACGTAAACTGGGCGCATTGGACGCAGCATTCTATTTATTGACCGTTATTTAACCAGAAAAGCCCAGAATTCCCTGGGCGGAGGGGCTAGGGAGGCATTAGTGGACATATTTTTTGAGGTACGGGAAACCGGAGTACCGAAGGAAACCTATGCAGACACGAGAGAACATGCAAAAACACGAAAGGCCCCGGGTCGACTGTGAATTGAACCCAGGACCTTCTTGCTGAGCCACTGTGCTCTCAACAAATACTTAATGTTGCTTTAGAAACTAGCAAGTCTAAGGCAGAATTAAAAGGTATTAGTAACTCAGAAATAAACTGAGAGAAATTATATTTGTGTAATATTTGGAAAATAAATTGAGGGTCAGATTAGATTTTGGAAGGCAGATTTGCTCTAGCCTTGTTCTCAGAAGACACCAGCTTCCTCAATAGTAACACTTGCAGACACACCAACACGCCATCCTCATCACCCGCTGCCTAAAGGTTTTTTATGAGTGAAACCATATACCACATCATATACAGGCAAACTAGAACTGGATTTAGTGTATAGCTAAGTTGCTGCTGTAGAAAGTCACACGTTGAACTAAACCGAGGTTGTATTTTTGGCGTGAGAGGAAAGACAGCGTGGTGTTACAGTTGCCACTCGCACACATGCTGATGAATGTGATAAAACTGCAGTGTGAAAGCTAATACTTCATGGGAGTTCATCATCACTGGAGTGAGAGAAAAAGCAATGATGCCTTTTGCACATTTCCTGCTCACCCAGGGTTGACAAATTGCCAAGGCACTTTACTTTGAGGCTGCTAACTGTTTCGTCTGCCGTCATTTAGACCTGGCCTGTAGAAGTGGCACATTACTGAAACGCAGATTCCTAAAACTGTGGAGTAATTGCAGTCACTTTGAATGGCCATGTGTTTATGGCAAAGTAGGAATGTCAGCATTGAAAACCAGATGCTAATTGGTAATAACACTTATGCTGAAACTAGTGTCAATTGATTGCAAATTAAATCTGAATTAGCATCATTTTAGTTCTAATCAGGGGTCGAATGCTGCGCTTTGATTGGCTGTGCTTGGGTGGTCCTCTTCAGTTTCACTTTGTTGTTTGTAAAAAGAAGTTTATAAGCTGTAATTACAAACCAACAAATACATGTCGATATTTGTCAGGGTTTACACCGGGCTCACACTGCCTCCATATCCAGATCCGGATCCGTCTGGGTCCGGTTGTCACTCACACTGCCTCCAGAATATGCATGCGTATGTACGGACTCTGCTGGTCTCGCGAGACCACGAGTTCACGGGGATTCACGCTCAACTTGGGAGTTTCAGGGAGTTTACGTGATCTCTGGCACATGGATATGTAAACAAGGAACACTTGCGCCGTGTTTTGGGCTTATTTCACGTCAATTCATTTTCTGTTGGATTTTTCGACGCATAATGGGTAAGTACGGGACGTTTATTTGCCTCCTGTGTGTTCAATAGTCGCGTATATGTCGAGCATTTTGCTGTATTTGTTGTAGTAGCAGAAACGTAATGTTTTTACTTTGAAAACCACCGGATTCACTTCACCCGCGAGCGCTTGGTTTCCTGTTTGTCGTGTCTTCCTTTCACAACTTTACCAAAAGGGCTCCGGAGCGCTCCGGCAGTCCGGAAAAATTTAAATGAAACGGAAACGATACGGACGTACGGAGCAGAGCCGCGCGGCTCGCCGGACCGGACGGATCGCGGTGTGAGAGCCTCTCATTACTTTTCAAGAAACGGAAAGCCTCCGTACGCCGGACCGGAGTACGGACTGGATCCAGTGTGAGACCGGGGTTTATGAGAGGATGTTGTCAGATATGAAATGTTTTTTTTAAGTTGGAAAATCAGCTACCTCTTTCTTCAAAATGTAATTTAATTGACCTTTATTTAACCAGAACAAAAAGATTTATAGTCATTGTCACAGAATACAACGTTTGAAGTGATCCTCTTGGTCGCTGCACTTTTGTGCGCCGCCACTCGCTCTTTCGAACTTGAAGTGCAAAACAAGAAATGGCCAAAGAGATAGACAAGACAAGATAGAAAAGACGTGGTACTATGAATGTTTTTAGTGGTAGGGAAACCGCAGCACCTGGAGGAAACCTATGCAGATGCAAGAAGAACATGCAGACTCCACATAGAAAAACCTCAGATCGTCCTGGAGTCAAACCCAGGACTTTCTTGTTTGGAGGCCAGAGACTGCAGCCCCATCGTTATTACATTTTAAAGGTACACTGTGCAACCTTTTGGCTAAAAACTTTAATGAGAACATGTTTTTTTTTTTTTTTTTTTTTTTTTTTTTATTTAGGTTTATTATGGATATCACAATCACATTGGACCAGCCAGATGCACTGCTTTGAGTGTTTTAGCACAAGTGCTAATTTTCAACACCTGTCCGTAGAAATACCATTATAAAAACAGTCACATTTAAATAACATATAAAATACATTCATATAGAAAGTGTGCATATATTAATAATTTTTATCCATGTGTACATTTTTGGGTGGAAACATACAAGCATTTTAATTTACTCTTAAAAATATTACTATTTGTTTCCTGTTTTAGATAAGTTGGTAAGCTATTCCATAGTCTTGCCCCTTTGGCAGAGAAGGAAGACAAACCACAAGATGTTCTGAACATGGGAACAACACAATTCCCCGTTGCAGCACCTCTAGTAGTCACTCTCTTTGTACAATTTATGACATTAATAAATTCAAAATTCAGTGACATATCAGAGTTAAGACACTTAAAGAATAATTTAAGATTATTAAAATTTACAAAATTATCAAAATTCAGTAGTTTGTGTTTCTTTAAAATTTCACAGTGATGCCAGTGTCTGGGCTTTTTATCAAGAACCTTTAGAGTTGTCTTATATAATGAACAGAGAGTTTTCAAGGTAGTTGCAGAAGCCTGAGACCACGAGGTGATACAGTATGATAAATGTGAGAAGATCATTGCATTCATAAATATTTTTGCAATTTGGAGAGTCAAGTCTCCACGTATAAAACGAAAACAACTAAGATTTGTTCTGATCTTTTTGGCTAAGTATTGTATGTGATTAGTAAATTTTATATTTTCATCAAGAAAAAGACCAAGATATTTAACTTCACTAACAATCTGGACTTTCTCATTTTGTATAGTCACCTTGAAGTCACAGTTCTTTGATTGTGTGCGCATTGAGAAACAGAGGGAAACAGTTTTTCTAACATTAAGTGTCAAGTGGGACATTTGAAGCCAATCTGAAACCTCCTGTAGCGCATGACTAAGATGTGCACCAGCTTGAGCGGCTGATTTAGCAGATACATACAACACGGTGTCATCAGCATACATTTGCACATTAACACTAGGACAAATTTTAGGAAGATCGTTAATATATATAGAAAAAAGCAGAGGGCCGAGGATGGAACCCTGCGGGACACCAAGGGAATTGCATGACAGTTGTGATGTTACTCCATTTGCACGAACACACTGAGTCCTCCCAGTAAGATATGATGTAAACCATTTAATTGCATCTTCTGCTAGATTGAACTTGTGTAATTTCTCTAGCAGAATTCTATGGTTGACCGTCTCAAAGGCCTTTTTCAAATCGAGAAAAACTGCCCCAACAACATTCCCTCTGTCCAGAGCCTTTTTGATATTTTCTAACAAGAAGCAGTTTGCAAGCTCGGTTGAGTATTTCCGCCTAAAACCAAATTGTTGCGGATAAAGAAGTGAGTTGCTTTCAAGATGTACTATTAGTTGATCGGCAACAATTTTTTCAATAATTGGAGCACTTTAAAAGACCTCCACGGTACCTACCAGTTAAGTACCATGTCAGTTACTAGTACTAACAGTGACACTTACTAGTACTTACTCTGTACTTACTGTGGTACTTACACTGTACCTAGATGGTACTTTGAGTGGTACTTGTACCAGCAGTTACTGGTACATACCACTGGTACTTACTGTGGTATTTACACTGGTACTTACACTGGTACCTACAGTGGTACTTGCAACAGCAGTTACTGGTACATACCACTGGTAGTTACTGGTACTATACTGTGGTACATACACTGGTACTTACACTGGTACCTACAGTGGTACTTTGAGTGGTACTTGTACCAGCAGTTACTGGTACATACCACTGGTAGTTACTGGTACTTACTGTGGTACATACACTGGTACCTACAGTGGTACTTTGAGTGGTACTTGTACCAGCAGTTACTGGTACATACCACTGGTAGTTACTGTGGTACTTACTGCGGTACTTACACTGGTACTTACACTGGTACCTATAGTGGTACTTGTACCAGCAGTTACTGGTACATAACACTGATAGTTACTGGTACTTACTGTGGTACTTACTGTAGTACTTACACTGGTACTTAAGGTGGTACTTGTGTCATCAGTGACTGGTACTTACAGTGGTAACTATTAGTACACTTACCACTTTTAATAATTTGTGGCACACACATATGTTTCAGTGGTGGTATTATTGGTACTAATTAAAAAAGTAGAGCTTATAAATTATGAATAACAATAAAATGTTAAAAATGCACAACTGTCTTTATTTATGTCACAACAATATTGGGTATTGACAAATACCAAAGTATTATTTGTTTCAGTAAACAAAACAACAGAAAACAATTTACAACAATCTTAGCTTAATTCCAACATTTATTGATAAATACCATGATACATAATGGTAAATAGTGGTACTACAATGGTACTTATTACAGTAGTTGACAGTCAACTACTAGTAACAACGGGACCTGTTCTAAAGTGACACATACTGGTACTTGAGTGGTACTTACTACAGTAGTTGACCGTCAACTACTAGTAACAATGGACCTGTTCTAAAGTGACACATACTGGTACTTCAGTGGTACTTACTACAGTAGTTGACAGTTAAGTACTAGTAACAACGGGACCTGTTCTAAAGTGACACATACTGGTACTTCAGTGGTACTTACTACAGTAGTTGACAGTTAAGTACTAGTAACAACAGGACCTGTTCTAAAGTGACACATGCTGGTACTTCAGTGGTACTTACTACAGTAGTTGACTGTCAACTACTGTAGTAAGTACCACTGTAGTTGCCCCCACTGTGGCACCTGAAGTTCTTCTGTGGTCTCCCATCCAAGTACTGCCGAGGCCCAACCCTGCTTAGCTTCTGAGATCTGACTGGATCAGGCTTTGGCATGCTGGTATGGCTACGACCATACCAGCAATGCCAATGCCAATACTGGTGGTAAAAGTTCCACTGTAGGTACAGTGTAAGTACACAGTAAGTACACAGTAAGTACCAGTTACTACAGTGGTATGTACCAGTAACTGCTGGTACAAGTACCACTGTAGGTCCAGTGTAAGTACCACGTAAGTACCAGTAACTACCAGTGGTATGTACTAGTAACTGCTGTACAAGTACCACTCAAAGTACCACTGTAGGTACTAGTGTAAGTACCAAGTAAGTACAGTAACTACAGTGGTATGTACTAGTAACTGCTGGTACAAGTACCACTCAAAGTACCACTGGTAGGTACCAGTGTAAGTACCATAGTAACTACCACTGGTATGTACCAGTAACTGCTGGTACAAGTACCACTCAAAGTACCACTCTAAGTACCAGTGTAGTACACAGTAAGTACCGAGTAAGTACTAGTAAGTGTCACTGTTAGTTACTAGTAACTGACACGGGTACTTAACTGGTAGGTACCGTGGAGGTCTTTTAAAGTGCTACCAATAATTTTAGAGATCACGGGAAGAATAGCAATTGGTCTATAATTACAGGGATTGACTGTGTCACCACTTTTAAAAACAGGAACAATAACTGCAGTTTTCCAGCATGCTGGGAAAGTGTTTGTGCAGATGGAGAGATTGACGATATGTGTTATTGGCTCTAATAAATCCATCTGGTATTTTTTCAGGAATTTTGTATTTAAATTATAGATATCTTTAGATGAAGTACTTTTCATGTTGGTAAGTATTTCACTTACTTTATTCTCTGATACTTCTTGAAATCTGAACGTGCTGAGTACATCGGATTTTGTGTTATCCACTGAACAGATTTGATTGAAATTTGCTTCTAAAGATTGCACAGACTCAATAAAGTATTTGTTCAGTAAGTTTGCAATCTGCTTATCATTATAGACTGTGTCACTGCCATCTTTGAGACATTGTATTTTGGTGTTTTTTGTTTTACATGGATTAGTTAATAAATGTATTTGCTGCCACAATTTGGAGCTATTGCCTTTGGCATCAACAATTATCTGAGTAAAATAAGTACTTCTTGCTTTCCGCATCTCAAAGACCACTTTGTTCCTAAGGTTAATATACAATTGATGATTGGTATTGGTTTTGATGAGCAATGATCGTTGTAATGCTAAATCACGCTTTTTCATCAACTGGAGAACATTGGTGTTAATCCAAGGTAGACAACATTTCATTGGTTTAGGCTTCCAGGTTGTAGTGTATTTATTCACTAATTTATTTAAAGTTGAAGTAAAACTGTTTGCACAGCTGTCCACGTCAATTTTGTCAGTAACTGTATCCAATTTAAGGTTTTTAAGTTCAGATTCGAAGTTGACCATTTTAGATTTTGGAATTCCTGTAGTTGTTTTACATTTATGCGCTTTGCTGTGATAAATAAAGCGTTTTTTGGTCAGTTTCCTGACTGCCAATATCAGATTGTGATCAGAAAGACCAGAAATTAGGTTGTAAGTTTTGATGATTCTTTCAGGCCTATTTGTAAAATAAGATCGAGAGCAGTTTTGCTATTTTTAGTAATTCGAGTGGGCATTTGTACAAGTTGTTTAAACTGATATTTTGTCATTAATGTTTTCAATTTAGATTTTGCACTATTGTTCAACCAATTAATATTAAAATCCCCATAAATAATGGACTCTTTAAATTGATCAATCATAGATAAAAGACTTTTCAGTTCATTGTAAAAATTAACACCATGTGAAGGAGGATTATACAGTACAATTATGTTAAATTTCATATTGGGAGAGAGAGTAACAGTTAGACCAAGACATTCCATGTTCACTGTCAATTCGAGTTTTGAGCAAGCATAGTTCTCTCGTATGTAAATCAAAACACCACCTCCTCGGCTGTAAGACCTGTCTTTTCTAAAGCATGCGTATCCTGGTATGCCAATTAAGTCAGTAGGTATGTTTTCATTCAGCCAGGTTTCAGAAATGCACAAGTAGTCCAGATTGGAGTCAACAAGGAGAGACCGGATTTGATCAATTTTGGGCATCAAGCTTCTAATATTAAGATGACCTCCCATTATTCCTTTTGTCTTGGTAGCAGGATTCCAAATGATTCTTGCATGATTTACAGTTTGAAAAAAATTATACTCTCTTTGTTTTATTAAGGCTCTATTGTTAGAGTCATTTGTATTTGTAGCTCTGTTAATTGATGAACAGTTACGTGTGTTGAGTTGAGAACTGACAGAAGAATGGTTCCTAGTGAAGTTATTAACAGAAGTAGGATCTTTATGACGTCATACTTCGTTGCTACGCATTGACTTTAGCGTCAAATCAATATTGGTTGACAAGGTGCGTGATCCTACCACATTTGGGTGAAGGCCGTCTCGTTTAAATAATTCCGGACGATGTAGAAATGTAGTAAAATTATCTACAAACGGTATACATCTTTGTCTGCAGAATCCCTTAAGCCAAGTGTGTAAATGCCAGAGTCGGCTAAACTTAACGTCACCAAAACGAGGTGGAGGCAAAGGGCCTGAAATCACACACTGCTTTTCGCTATTTGATATGTTGTCAATCAATCAATTTTTAGTCTAGATGTTTTTGTGACACTAAATAAATAATAAAAAAAATGTGTGATTTTACTCTGAGGAGGCTTGCATGGCCACAAAATTTACTATTAGTTGGAGTAGGGGGCAGCATCCTACTTCAGCTATATTTTTTTCACATTATAGCATAAAACTTAATCATCCCCAATAAGAATGTATTTTCCTATTTATATTGAATTGTGAAGATGACTTTTCACCTCCAGAAAGTTACACAGTGCATCTTTAACTATTTCACAATTTTAAATATAATTGTAAATCACAGGTACGTTTGTTTACAGAGATGTTGTGTTTCTCTTTTGCCATAGTTTTTCAACAAATAAGAATATAGTTTTTAGTGAATCAAGAGAGGAGTTTGGGTTCTTTGAAGATCATGGCATGTTAATCGTGAAACAAAAAGCTTAACTAAAGTTACAATTCTGAAATATGTATCTTTCAGTCATGTCATTCCTGTGTCAAACTACCAGTATCAAAGGATTCAATACTATTTAAAGAATGTCCACTCCTTCTGCCAAACCACACGCTGCGCTGTGATTGGTCCAGCTCATAGCAGCTGACTTTAACCACACCGGGAGATCTCTCCAGATGGATTCTCAAGATATTAAGATACATGAGTCGGAGGAAATTGCATCCCTTTGCTTAAAATGTCTAAAACAGAATAACAAAGTCCAATAAATCAACATAAAAATAACGCTTTTTTACGCGGAGTCACCTCTGATGAAGCCTAACAGGTCTGAAGGTGAGAGCCGTGTTCATAAAGCGCACAAAGACGTGGTTGGGGTTTTACACTGGATTCAAACAGCTCCCTGGAGAATGACACACTCAAGATGTTTACAGAGGATGTATTGTGTGATCCATTTCCTCCAAATTACGGCTAAGGTCAGAGCAAACACAAACAAGCTGCTATTGTACTCTTCACAAGCCCTTTTTCACCAATTATCTTGTCAGCCAACATGTTTTTTCTCTTAAATATATAGAAATAACACAAGAAAATCAGTATTGACAGCTTCATAGAATAACTGACTATGTGCCCATTGATTTTGTCCAGCTGTGATCAAAGAGTTTGAATGCAGAGTTTTAAGTCATGGCTCAAAAATGCATATCATCGTCAAAGATTAGCTGCAGCTGATGTCAAACTAATCTAATATTTCAGGATTTAAATAGCTGACTCCTCCTATCGCTATGATCAGCATCAAACATATAAACAGCAGTTCAAAAACGTCATCATGAACAGGGCACTATGCTGTGTTCATGTGGTTTTCAAGTGTTCGTGTTTCCGATATGAAATGCTTCGGCTTTGTTTAATTTCACGTTCTTTTTACCTTGGAAAGTCAAGATTTTGGTGTCACCAATAATAAAAATGATAAGTCTGGACTTTAAACAGACTTTAATAAAGCCAGCAAAGAGATACTTTTGTGTTTGCCTGTCGAAAAGCAAAAAACAATGATTCTTTGCTTTGGAAAATATACATTTTTTATGTTAATTGTTTGATTATACCAGTGCATCTGTGTTGTTCTTATGAAAGAAAATTATTAGCAATAATCATTGAGCTAACAGTTTTCGCACACATCAGTGAAGTCATGTTTCAGACTTGTGTTTCTGACTTGTTCAAACATTTATTCATGTGCATTTTTCAACTGAAAAAAAACATGTTCAGGACTTCTCTCAGACCACATCAATGCAACTTCATTTTCTATTTCATTTCGGTTAACATTGAGAACTTGGGTCTTCACTCACAAGTTAAACACAGACGACTTTATCACACAGAGACTGATGTGCACTGTTCATCTGAAGCCAAACACAGTGGGACTGTAACTGTTTTTTAAGATTTATAATCCCTCACGTCTTGTACTGTGACATTCATAAAGAAGAATTCCTTTGCCAAAATCAGGCAGTTTTGTCCAAATAAAATTTTTACGGTCTTAGTCTGTCTTGTTCTTCTTCTGCTTCTGTAAGTCTTTGGTTTCATCCTCAAAACCAAAAACATCTCTCACTTCTCCTGCGTTCCCTGTAAAGAACATTGAAATACTAGTTCAACTTTAGTCTGTGCTTTATATTCATATGCTGTCCCTTGTCTCATTCTCTTCTTGGGAGTATAACTGCTTCAGATGCTCCTGTTCCAGTGATGAGGGCCGGACCCCTTCCTCCTCACCTCCCTCTCTAGTATTTCCTTGTTCTGGTCCTGCTAGACGAGTCGTTTCCCTCTGCTAATGGACTCTGTCTCTACAGACTTAAACTCTATATCTGCAATTAGATTTGCGTTAGCCTTAGGTACATCTACAGCCTGTCAGTCAATGGGAGTGGATCTCTTCTTCATTTTTTTTTTTTTTTTGCCGAGAATGAGGGTCTAGGACAGGGGTTGCTCTGGACAGTTATTCATTTGCTTGTTCACTCATAATCTGCTTTAACATGCCTTTTTTTTCTTACATTGAAGTTTGCTAAATTAACAATCTTGGGATGTTCTCAGAGACGACTGTTGTAACGATTTTGGGCAATACAAAAATAACTTGATTTAATTTGATTTGACAAAACACAAACGAAGCCAAGAAGATAAGAAGCTATATTTTGTGTCATCATAGAAACACACTGTGAGTGAGATTCAGACAAAGAGTCAGAGAGTGAGAAAAGCACAGTCTTTTTTTCCGGTATACAACATATATTTAACTGGAAAAAAAAAACTAAATGAAAAATGCAATTATGAACCAACGATTTTACTTGGAAGCAGCAGAAAGCACAAAATGCAAGACAGTGAATACTTTAATCAAAACAAATCTCATCACGTATTAATTCAAATTCATTCATTATTTTTAAACATATATTTTTGTTATTTTTTCTAATATCACAAAATCACACATCACTGTCTTTGACTTATGAGGCTTAAAAAAACATTGTTTGCCAGTGTCCTTGTGCTTTTCACTTTAACTCAGACAGATTCTCATTAAAAGCATAAACAGCCTAAATAAAGAAAGCTAATGGCTTTGTGCTGCTGCCGGTCAGTATAATGGCAGCGTCATGGCAACGGTGCATGGAGCCTCTAGGACAGCGCTTCAAATCAAAAGCTTATCAAACGCACAAAGACAGTCCCTCGCTCCTTTGGCCAAACGGCGATTATTCTGATGAAACAGTCACTATCTGCTCCTGGAGAACGGTCACTACTGCAGAGCTACATCCACGACACCAGAGCGCGATATCATCTCCACAAAACACACTCAATGTCCAGATTATCAACCTAATTACAATTTTCCTTTTAGCGTAGCTTTAATTAAAATGGATCTCCGCCCAAAACAGGATGAGCAAATGAGATTACACTTCTGCTACAATCATTATATTGTAGGTAAACTTATAGATAAAGTAGGAGGGACACATATAGGGCTTTTCTCTTCGACTTCGCTCTATTCGACTCCACGCACTTCTACCTGGCTCACGCGCCAATCCCACTACATGCAGCTCCGCTCCGCTCCGACTGCCGGATCAACTGCGCAGCTGTTTTAATGAATGAAGACCGTTCTACATCCTCCATATGCGCTGCACAGGGCTCCGCCTCAGCTCCGTCGCTCCGTCGCCGTACGACCAAAATACGGATCAAGGCTATTTTCTTCTCCGCCCGAGTCCGTCAAAGTCAATCTCCGCCAATCAAAACGCACCAAACAGGAAAAGGAAAATGAACTATGTCCGGGAATTACAAAGTAAAATCACTCCGCACGTACTTTGTATTGATCAGATAACGAAAAGTTCGTAGTTTTACATAAAGTTTCTTTGATATTTGGACACAGCAGACTGTTGTCTACATAATATGTCACTGACACATGGACAGGCCACGTTCATGCTCGTAACAGTTTAAAGCCTCTTTACCCTCAGCGGAGGAAGAAAACATGTCCTTCTGTTGTAATTCTGTCTATGCTCCTGATATAGTTATTTGATCTTCAAGGAGGACTTTTATTTCACAAACTCGTGTTTTTGGTGCATGCTCTTCGTGAGCTCCTCGTGGCTACGCAGCCCTGCGGAGCGGACTGGAGCGGAGACAGTGGGCGAGGGGTCTGCGGCAACTTTCGGAGGGGGACCGGGGCGGAGCGCAGCTGCATGTAGTGGGATCCCCGCGTTAGACTTGCTCAGAGGGAGAGCATTTCCATTACGAGTAAAGTCTGTTCAGTTACAACTCCGAAAAAAATGCTGCACATTTGAGTCAGCCGTTCCTCATGTGGACTCTGAGCCGCTTTAAGTTTCATTTTCACTTTCTCGCCACACACACCTAGCACTGTAACAAAGGAGTGACACAACATTTGCTTTTGATCCTAAAACTTTACCTCTCATTTCATCTACAGAACAATCTGTTTATTTTTCTGAGATAACACCACTTCAACAACATCCATTAAGATTTAGTTGTGAAATAAATGTGCTCAAAATACACTTAAATCACCAAGAAGTGTCTTAAAAGAGCAAGAAAGCTGCAATGAATTCTTATGGATCTTTAACCATGAAATTCAAACCATGGAAAGCCACGCCCACAAATATGATGTGTTGCCAACTGTAACTATGAATGGGATACATAAACTAAATACTCGTAAATAAAAGAGGTTTGCCTAAAAACGCTAACATTACGATTAAAATGCTAACATGCCAGCCGCTTGTCTTAGTGTAGGGTTAGGATGTTTAATGTTGGGTGAATAAAATGTCATAGGTCTATTAATAAGACGGACTTGACCAGTACTATGTGTGTGTATTTGCAGACATTTTTTTTTTTTTTTTTCATTTTTCATTCAAGCTGCATGTCCCGCGAGAGTAGTGTCCTCTATGTCTAAATGAACAAATGAATAAGTGACTTTATAACACAGTGAATAAGGTGTCAGAGAATAAGTGTGGACGTTCAAACACAGCGCAGAGATAAAAGTGACTTACCTTAATGTGAAGATCTGCACTGAGGACAGCGTGGACAGGGCCAGGAAGGTGGAGACCGTCTCTCTTTGTCGGATGGGTTTGGAGGGGGACATGACCACAAAGTTATTGTCCAGTTTGAGCTCGGACAGAGGCTGAAGCAGGCGCACACTGCCGATGCGCTGCATGGGAGTGTGTCCGGCGTAGTAGCCCATGGGCCTTGGCTGATCCGTGTCAGAAGCGCTGGATCGTCTGCTGTCCTCAGAGCTACACTCTCCGCTCTCAGACATTTGGACCATGTAGTAGAGCTCCACCGGCGTGCCCTGGGCCTGCTCGGACACTCTCTGCCTCCCAGGCCTCACTGTGGGGGGACTGAACCAGCTGGCCAAAGGCTCCAGCTCTGCCACACACATACCCAGCTCCCCTTTGAGCCGACACGTTCCTCTCACCTCCTGCGTCTCGTGGAAGGCAAACATACGGACACACGGCAGTCTGTTCACTGTGCTGTAATCGTCCCAGTTTCGACCAGCCACGTAGAACAGGACCTGGACTTTGGGCATGCTGGGGTGGACCCTCTCGTTGATGATGTATGTGTGCACTTTCCAGTTGAACGTAAAGAGCGCCTCAGACTCAGGCGCTGGCTCTGACGATGTGAAAGAAGGACTATTGAAGGGTCCGGGTCTCGTCTGCAGCATCTCCAGAGGGACAGGCTGCTGCACAGACAGAGGCCCATAGCTGGCGTTCACATAAGGCATCTGACGTGCCTGGTGTATGAAGAAAGACTCGGTTCGGGCCTGTAGGCTGGAGTTCCTCATTAGGTCCTGGTTTGCCTCCTGCAGAAAGAACGCTGAGTCTGCGTGGAGGATGTGATAGCTGACAGGAAGGTAGATGGGCGTAGGACCAAACCTCTGTAGACCATCCAGGAGAAGTCTGCTGTCCCCCACTGCAAGACAAGAACAAAGCAGATCGAATTATATTAAAATCTGCTCGAGACGCTACTCAGGGCATCAGTGTATGAGCAACATTCATTGTCTAAATCCAATCAGCACAACCTGAGCTTGGTGTGAAACCGAGGAGAAAATTGGGTGAAATTGGAAGAAATCAGTCACATCCTGGACAAGCACTTCACATTTAACATAACATTTGCATACATTTCCTGAAGCCAGCCGTAATCATATCTGCAGTCACAGAGAATATTAAACAGTTTGTTGGTGACATTTCCGTGAAATCATATTGGTTTTATAAACTTCTGCACTTATTTAAAGAAATGGTTTGACTACATGCAAAGCAGCTTTTCTTAGTTTCAGTTATGAGATTATGATCCAAGTTTGTATCTACTTTATGCCTCTGTCTCAACTTAGTCAAGATTTGAAAAGCTAAACACAGCAAAATATGCACATTGGGAGCTCATGTAAGTTGTAATAATTACAAACGTCCTCTGTGTTTCTAGTCCTGTGGGGATCGTCCATATCTGTAATTCACCAAACGCAAACATCCTCAGGTAATTCTAGTCCCGCACAAATATACGTATATGTTTTCAATCCATGAACGATATACAGTATAAATTCATTAATACTGACTCTGCTTTTTTTAAAGGTGCATCGTGTAACTTTCTGGAGTGAAAGTCATCTACACCATTCTGTAGAATTAGAAGCTAAACTATTCTTTAAAACTTTATGATGGAATAACTACATTTTAATCCACAGTAAGAAAAAATCAGCTAAAGGAATTGCATTTCTATGGAAGTAAATGTGTTCGAGCCCTCCTCCAAGCCAATAGTAGTCCATTTTGTAGATTGCAGCCTGCTCAAAGTAAAACACAGATTTTTATTAATTGTTTCATTGTGTCAAAGACATCTAAATGACAAAAACGTGCATTTATTCAAGTTTATTTTTGGCCAAAAAGTTGTGCAGTGCACCTTTAATATTTATAAATGTATATATAAATTAAAGGTGGGGTAGCTGATTTTCACACTGCAAACACGATTTAGGTTTTTAAATCTGGCAACTTCTTCTTAGTCCTTTGACACATGGTTAATATCGACAGGTACTCATTTTTAGTAGCAATTATGGTTTGAAAACACACTTTTTACAAACAGCAAAGTGAAACTGGAGAGGACCACTGATGTGAACTACAATTCTGTATTTTTCAGTTCAGACAGTTGTCCCACTTTTTCCACAAAGTGCTGCATTGACCATACTTTTAAGTAGAAAACACAAAGGTTAATAATACCTCAAAAAAAGTTAGTTACCCCATCTATAAACAAACTAGACAAACTGACCCAGAAGCATAACGTTGTTGTTGTGGTAATGGATGATTGAGAAGACAGGTGTTTGTGGAGGGTTAGGACAGAGTGAGGCAAAGTTAGGATGGAGAGATTTTATCATTGTTAAAGAGAAACTAAACACAGAATCAACTTTTTTTCACTGTCAAACTGTGTCTATGGGGTCAAAATTGAATTATCTTCTGTTTCCAGGCCTGACACTTTTGTGCAAACTTGCTCATTTTGCAGTTATGTGTGCTAAAACCGTGACTGTACTGCCATGCTGGGCAAACAGTGCATTTTCAGTTCGTGCCGACGTCACATCGAGTTGACGTGACTAAACTCCTCCCTCTGACACCGCCGCTGTGGAGTGTTTGAAAACGATCACCCGCTGCGCATTAATATCATCAGTCATTTGGTTCAGTTTGTTGAGTGAGTGGAGTGAGGTGCAACAATGCGCAGGTTCGAATCTTGTGTCAGTGGTGAGTTTTTCCATTTTTAATTTTAGAAAATACATCATAAGCTCATGCGCTTATGTAGACTAAAGCAAAGGTTTCATGCATATGATGTGCAAAGATAATATAAAAAAATACAGCTTCTTCAGCTGCAAACATCGAGTCAGGACCCAGACTGCTCCAACACAAAACTCATATCATTGACTCATGCATTTACCAAGCTCACTGTTCATATTTGGTGCTGTCAGTCACAGTCTGTTCACTGTTCACAAATACCTCTTAAATGCCTCCAGGCATCTCTCACTTTTGCGAGTCTGTTTGAGGTGCAGTTGTGGGTGGAGTGAGTCTCTGACCGTGTGTTTAGCCTCACTTTAATGAATTATAAGAGAGAGAGACAATGACTGTTTCAAAAGAAATCCAACTGTGTGGTTGTGACTCTGTGCAACAGACGCAACAACGTGACGAGGAGCCACGTTTATATTGTGGCCAGACCAGCTTACCAAAGCCTGATACTTTCAGATCTCAGAAGCTAAGCAGGGTTGGGCCTGGGCAGTACTCGGATGGGAGACAGCGGAGGAACAGAGGAGAAACTTGTTGTTGTGTGTGTCCTTGGCTAGACACTTCACCCACATTGCCTAGTATGGATCTAGTGAGTGTATGAATGGTTGGTGGTCGGAAGGGCTGATGGTGCAAAATGGCAGCCTTGCTTCCGTCAGTCTGCCCCAGGGCAGCTGTGGCTACAATAGTAGCTTACCACAACCCAGTGTGGGATGAATGAATAATGCTGAATGTGAGGCGTCTTTGGGTGTCTTGAAAAGCACTATATTAATCCAGTGCATTATTATTATTATTATTACATTGCCACAGTTCTGGTTATTCATGTTAACATAAACTCAAAACACAAGAAATGCTTAAGTCATGAAGGAAGCAAAAGGTTATCATAAATTAAGGCGTATCTGTCACCATTTCATAAAGTCTGTAAAATCTAGTAAATTACAAGCTTCGATTCTCCTCTCCTGAAAATGTCTGTAAAAAAAAAGTTTACAGACGTCTTGAGGTAAATATTCTGCAGTGCAAATAGGACAAAATACTGTTTCCACTTTATGCAGATTTTCAGCAGATTTTGTAGTTTTCAGTGTAATCAGCAGTGACATTCTTTTTAAATCCTCTGACATAAGCCTGTGTTCACACTGCATAATTTAGTCTTACACTGTGTAACTTTAAAAGCTCACACTGCTGCTGTGTGTAGGCACTAATACAGCCAATCTTTGATCAAAACTCCACATGCATATAAAAAAAACCACACGCTTGAGTAATCACTGAAATAATCTTATGCAAAAAAGTGCAAGCATAGGATGTATTCTCTCCACAAAAGTACACTAAACATTTGCATTTCAAAGGTCAGATCATAGGTTGTGTTCACGTGAAAACATATTCTACAACACATGTGTTGATATCATAGGGTCAAATAGGGAGCAAATGCTACTTTAAATTAATTCAAAGTAGTTAGATACATAGTGCTTTAACATGTAATAACTATAAATTAACTTTGCAATAGTTTGTTCTAATGATTTCTTTTAGAGAGTGGAGCATTTAATTTCTGTCAGCTGAATGAATGCTTTTTTGACAATATCCATTTTATTTGAATCCAGGTAACAAGCTAATCCAGTCTAAAAAGGGCTAAAGCAACAAGAAACAGCCTGAAAACAGGCCAATCAGAGCAGAGCATGTGTGGATGTGGTTTGACAAGGTCAAACACGTGGGAAAGAGACAAATGAAGCATTTCTGAGCACAAAAACACTAGTGTGACTTTATTTGTGCTTTTACTGAGTAAGATTCATTCTTTAGAGAAACATATGTTTGTGGTAAATATGTAAGCTGGTCTAGATACATGTGCAAGTGATTTTCCAGTTTTATATGTGGCTATATGAAAAGTCTATTTATACAGATGCCATCAAAGGCCACGCCCACAAACAGACTTAACATTGAGAGTGAAGAACAATAGTTTTACCACTCACTGCTCAACATCTACTGCAAATGTAGACGTAAGGAAATATATTTAGTCAATTCAGGGCTTATTCACACTCATGTATAGTCTTAAAAACATTTGTCAGTGCAAATGCATGCTTTTTTTATTTTTCAAGCACAGTTTTGTTTAATTTGACTGAAAAAATTACTATTTATTCCTCCTATTATTGTTAGAAAGTGTCTAAGTGGTCAAAAAACAGGACAACTGGGACATGTCTCGTATGAAGTTGGGACAAAGCAATGGTTTTAGACACATCTGGTGGGACATGGGACACAGAGATTAAATTAGGAACTGTCCCAAGTAAATAGGAGCGTGTGGTAATCTAACAATGTTAATGGCCCCTTTCGTACCGGCAGACCCGATCCGTCCGGAAGTGTGATCAGAACATGCACACGTTGAAAATAATAAAAAGTCTTTATTCATGAATTATTCAACTGCTTATGAACAAATAATGAAGAGTATTGCTTAACAAATCGCCAAAAAAATTTTTTCGAGGCACAAAAGCTCACATGTGATGATGCGTTCAAGGGTTGAACGGAAAGATCAAACTCTTGTATTACACTAGATGAACTGCTAAAAGGCAAATAACGGCTGTGGGTCATGAATACAGGGCTTGTGGATGATGATAGTATTATATATTTGAAAAGAACAAAAAATAGCCCTTCCTTTTACGTTTATTTAGAAAAAAATTTAACTTCCGGACGATCGGGCCATGACAGTAACTGAAGCTAACTGCTAACATGATGCAAGCGCAGTGTTTTAGCATCTTTTAAAAAAGTGTGTGATTTCACACAGATGTGGAAGTGATACAAGTGCTTCTTTGAGACAAAAAGCTAAAATAATCTGCAATTAGCCTGGTCCTGACCAGGTTTATGTCTTTATGTCTTATGCTTATTACTATGGCAACTCTGCTAACCATGTTGGTAAAACAGAAAGAGAGATTTCATACGTCTTAATTGGCCTGCCAGGCTTTGGCTTTGTTTCGCTTCATGGACTAATCTCTCTGATGCCTTGCCCCAGACCAAACAGACTCCACCCACTCCCTATAGACTTCGCCCACTCCCACAAACCAAACAGACTCCGCCCACTCCCACAAGCCAACAAACTCCGCCCACTCCCACCAGCCAAAGAGACTGTACCCCCTCCCTTCGTCAGATCTGGGATACTCGTGCTGATGGAGTGGCCCCTGAGAGCTCATTGATTTCCTGTCCCGGACCCTCAGAGCTGTGCCTGATGTGACGTGGCAGTGATTTGTGACAATCTATGAGCGAGGAAATCGAGGGGACAGGGCAGTCGCCAGTTAAGACGCAGCACGGAGAAAACCTTTTAATATTGTGAGACTAAAGCAAGTTTTACTAATGAAATAAACACAAAACAGAATCTCTGCTGCCAAACATGCTTGTTTTTGGAGGTGGGAGGAAAACAAAGAGTGATACACATTTAAATGGTGGTCTAAAAATCATGATACACATTTTTTGTCCAGCTCAAACTTTTTCTTAACAGGATTCCACAAACTACTGAGACTGAAGCCAAATGCAAGTCTGTGTATGTTTTTAATGAGCAGACAATGTTGTAAAAGTCGCGACGGCGTTATACGTGTCCTTAAATATCACTTCATGTTTTCACCCGCCATTACTTTCCTTTGAAAACACTGTTATCCACGGCAGCGACCTGATCTAACGAGGGTCGAACAAATGATTCTGAGAGCTAATATCCAATCAGCTGTTAAACGCTTGTGACGCGGTCCAACTCTGCAGCAGTCCAACACATAATGAAACTTCAATCCCGGCAAAGCGGCCTAAAGACTTCTGCTGCGGCCACATTCGTTTACGTTTAACAAGCTGAAAGTGTGTCTGTTACAATAGCGTTGAACTCTGAGTCTTCTGCACAGATGGAGGAAGTGATGGAGAAATGATTTATTGCAGTGGAAGTAAGAGAAGTATTATTTTTTTAATATGGTAAACTTGACAGTCACTTCTTTCATCAGCTGTCTGCCATCACCCTCACCACGCACAAGTGTTTTGCCCAAGGACACGAGAGCAGAGACGAGGAGCTTAGCTGACAAACACTGAAGTCAAAATGAGTTCTTTATTATTTTATGTGGAGTTCTATTAAAGGTGGAGCTAATGTTCACAAGTCAAACATGATTTATGTTTTAGATCTGACAACTTTCTCTCATAAATCTTTTAACACGTGGTTAATAACGACATGTATTCTTTTAGGTTGCATCTACGGCTTTAAAACCACTTTTTACAAACAACAAAGTGAAACTGGAGAGGACCACCCAAGCTCAGCCAATCAGAGCGCTTCATTCGGCTTCTGTTTAGAACTAAAAATCTGTGTTATTCAATTTAAAGTGACCTTAGTGGTCTCATTTTTTTCACTAAGTGCTGCATTTATCATACAATGTTTAGTGGAAACACAAAGTTGACTAATTTAGGGGTTCTTAACCGTTTTTACCTCAAGGCCTGAATTACCTGGGCCCAATCCCATATTAAATGTGTTGTTTTTTTACTGATTATGTGGCCCTCAAGGAGGTGCTCACGGCCTGACTTTGGGCCCCGGCCCAATGCTGGACTAATTTACAACTAAAAATGTTAGTTACCCCAACTTTAATCCAATCGAGCAATGAATCAAATACAACGCATTTAACACAGTTGGATTCTTGAGAATCAGTCTTGTTCCTAACAATCAAAGACCATCAGATTTTACATACTTAGGAATCATCTGAAGACCTCCAGACCATCAGATCATTAGTGTAATGATATTACTTTGTTTATTTACATATTTACAACACCATCAGGTACTGAGAGGGGAACAACTGATAGCTACAGGTCTGCACTTAAAATAATTTGTAGCTTAGAATAGAATAGAAACAAATGTCATCTCTGAAATGCCATGCTAAACATGCAATAAAACCTATTTTGGAGAGACCGGCAGAACATTCGATACAAGAAGAAAAGAACGCCAAAAAGAAAAACAAGTGCAGAAAATGAAAAGCCCTGGAAAACCTAAAATACACAACATTCACACACTGCAAAAGAGAAAATCACATCACGGACTGGAACAACGCAAAAGTAATTGGGTCAGAAGCACACAAATACAAAGATGGATATGAGGGGCTGTTGAGATCAGGAAGCGGGGCACACAGACCATCAACAGAGACGAAGGAGCTTTTTCTTTGGCTCACACATGGGACTCACTTCTCCGGAGACCTTCACCAGGGAGGGGTAGATGTGGTCAGTCTGACAGATCTGTCTAACTGGCCATGTATGGGAAGATTCTATAGAGGGAATATTTGTTAATCAACACGGCGATGCCCTTTCCTCTAGAAAGAGCCACCACTCATAGACACAAACAGTGGAAAAAGGTCAAAAAAGCTCAATTTTCAGCTAACTACAAGAGTTTATCACTGTGCGAAAAAACAAAAAAGTATGCTGCTAAATCAACATTTGTGAATGAAATTCGACCCTACGACCCTTAAAAGTTACATTCAGGTGAAAAAACGGCGAGAAAACAATATCAAGCTTCAGGAGACTAATGTTTGTCAGACCTGTTCATAAATGATCCAAAGAGCTGCCCTCTTTCTGTTTCATGGTTTTATTCAAAGAAGTTTCCCCAGCTAAGCAGATGCACAGCGGCTTTTTATGCATAACGCACGCACTGTAGGGAGGAAAGTAACATTGACTGAAAATCCCTCTATAAGAGACACGGCACAACATCAGACGTCACCTCTGACGAAGGCCTAAGTCCTGCCGCTGAAACTATCAGGTAAATTACTTCAGTCTTTTTTATAAGAAAAAAGAAAGTTAAAACCCAGAAATGAATCAACTATCAAACGATTTGATACTATTTTTGTTAATGTCCTATCAATATATGAAATGTATAACAGACTGTCCCAAATTAAGTCTTCTTATTTTGGGACAGTCCATTTTTGTTGGATTCTATATAATCTCAGTTGAAATGGTCATCTGAAAACACATACACACATTTATATCACTATGTCAATATTGCCAGACCATATTTAGAAATAATATTAACTCCACATAAACGTTAATCCCTAAACTCAGTGTAGGTCAAGTCTGTGCAGCTTAAATCTGAGAGAGATGTCACGATGCCAATGGGCTCTTAGTCAACCATGGATCTAATATTTAGCAATCTCTCTCTCTCTGTCGACACACTGTCCCACTTTTCCACATCCGTGACACATACGAAACTAAACACCTCATTACCGCGCCGGAAAACGCCGTAATTTTAAACTCTCAGATTCCGAATATGGCGACACAGATGGGCTGTAAATAGAGAGGCGAAGATTTTATGTTTGGTGATTTGCGGCTTTGACTTGCCCTTGGATTTGATGTCTGCGGCTACTGTACTCGTAAATCACGTCGCCGGGACTGTTTCGGTAAATGAAAAAGGGTATGATTTGCGCAGATAAGTTAACCCGCGTGGTAAATCCTGCTCGTAAAGTCTTCTGGAGGGTTTTGGGAGAGTTCTGACGGCCCGGAGAAGGAGGTCAGGTTCAGAACATGCGGCTGAATCATCGTCATTAGATTGGGCTGATAATTTAATGAATTCGTTTGGCATTCATGGTAAGGCAGCCGAAGGATCTAGATTCAGAGAGAGGATCACTTTATGCAAGTCTTCCAACGTTTGACTTAAAAAATGCGACGCTAAAATGGAATTGGAGCGTCTGTGTCCTGAAGATAGATGTGTGCGGATTCAAATCAGAGCTGTTTCCGCGATCATTTCTCAGAGGAAAAAATCAAAATCTTCTGGTCTTTCTCATCGTTCAGTCTTTATCCTGTGTCACTGTTTAAACACGTGGAGCTGGCTTGGCTTCAGAAAGGCAGGAATCCAAACAGAGAGGGTGAGAGGTGTGGGTGAGGAGCACGTCTGACTTCACAACATTCTAAAAGACAAAAATACTCAATACAGAGGTTTGGCAGCTGAAAAGAATGTTTCAATGGGTCGAGTCAGCAGCAGAAATCACTCAATTGAAAAAAGTACAATGGGCCTCATTCATGACAAGTTCTTACGATCAAATGTGTTCTTTAGGGCTTCTGACAAACTATTTTGGCATTCACAAAATTTGTTTTTAAAGAAAAATGTTTGTGAGAACAAAAATAAAAATCTGCTGTTTCAGAATTTTATTTCTTATACAATTCAGTAAAAAAAAAATAATAATAAATCTAATTCCTACATGATTGTAGGTTACATATTTTACAAATTATTGTATATAAAATAATTTTAGAAACAAAAAAAAAAAGTTATGGGAAAAAAAGGAATAATTTAATAGACTAGGTAAGCAGACTGCCCCAGACTCAGATCCTCTGTTCATTGGCCTGGGTCCCGCAGACCGATTCATGAGCAACTGACGTCACTCTCACATTACACATGCTTTCTTAAATGAAATGTACCTGAATTATACTTTTTCTCCTGGCATCAATCTGAGTATTATTTTGTCTGTGGCGCTGTGACAAAAGGGTGAGGCTGGTGTAAACAAGAAATTACTTCCGGTTTATTGTCACTTTTTTAAAACTTTTGTTTACTTTTTTCTGCAAAGTTAGACACATTTGGGTTGTACTACGACGCACAATGCGACGTATGTTTCCTCTGAGTGTGTGTGTTTCATGTCTGTTCCGGTTTTTAATCAGCGATAGTCAGGACACGCGCTGTTGTTTGTCTCTCTCACTTTGTTCTGAGAGGTCCTGCAGCTGGGTCATATTTGCCATATAAGGAAGTCGCTCCTTTAATGCATTATTCATTTTTATGTAAACAATCATTTGTAGCTTGAGTTTGGTGACTTTGGCGTAAAGGTTAAGAAGCACTGGCTCCTTATGAATGGTGGTGAATCTGACATAGAATTTTCTCAGCAGTTTCATAAAGTCAAAGCTATAAGCACACTTTTTAAGAACGTTTTCATGAATAAGGCCCAATGTTTTTTTAAAGCAAACACTGACTTTGTCACATTGTGCAGAATCTATTATTGTGTCACCTTCCAAGGTTTATCTGGCATTTCCCACATAATAGAATAACGAAATAATAAAAGCAGAAAACATATTTCTCCATGTTGTTTAGCGCTGGAATGTAGCCAGTTATGTGTGAGGAGGTTTACAGCTGGTGAAGCTCTAGTGGCTTCCTTGCACTTGCACTGCATTTGTTTGTTTTTTCTCTGCATACATGTGCTTCATATGAAATGCTTTCAATAAAAACACATATAATCAGTTTCTCTCTCTGTGAGTGCACCCTGTTCATTATCGTGGCAAGTCATTTTAAACCACAAAACTCCTGACAAATCACTCAAATGAGACAAAAACGAAACATTACAAAGGGGAAATTATTTAGTCTTATTGACGTTATTTTTTTTCCCCAACTGGACAGATGCACTGCCTCTCCTTATCGCACGTCTCTGAATGAAGCAAAGGATCATGGTCTATGTTCCTCAGGTTTTATGTTGCTGCAAAAACAAACAAAAAAAACGTATTTGATTATTATAAAATAAGTTAAGATAACCTTCAATTCTCCCAAATGAGTCCAGTCCAGTGTTGTAACACACAGTTCAAGAATGGGAATCAAACAATATTATAATTTTATCTTGTGTGGGGATATTATGTAAAGTCTTTTCAGAGCTGGCCCTTGCTGGACAGGCCCTGGTCAGTACTTGGATGGGACTCAGGATCTCACAGTGGGACATGTAACCCACATTGTCTCAGTGTCAACGTAACCTGGGTAATTGGATTCCTCATTGGAGAGCGCTTTGAGTGCCTTCTAAGGTGGAAAAGTGCTACATACATAGAGACCATTTACCTTTAACTTTTATAAAAGGGGCTCTCATCATTAGTTTACTCAAGTTGTGTTTGGATTGATTTATACATGTTTTTGTTATCTTGTATTGTCCTGCAGCTGATGCTTCCTTCTTTTCACCTCTAACCTATCCCCGCCCATTGTTTTGTTTTTCGTTTATAATAATAACAAAAAAAATTATAAATAAAAAAACTTAAAAATCTGACTGTCATGAAGCCACTTCCACAATAAAAACAAGAAGGCTAAAACCTGCTGCTTGTAGTTACATTTTACAGAAATGAGGCAGGACCTTTTTGGTTCTTTTGGACAAGAAGACAATGAACTTGAAAGCTGTTAAGAACAATTGTGTATTTTACAACAAACTAAATACTGATCCACACATAGATTCGGTCTCCTGTAACATAATAGAGCTTGTGATTGTACATCCAATCGACTCAACAATAGTTTTGTCATTCCCAGCTCTTGTTTGGAGATCCCTGATGTAAAGTCTCCTTTATCTGATGCCTTGGCTGTTTTTACTCCTACTATTTGTGAGCTGCTGACATTTACAAATGCACATTAGATAACACATGTCCGTATTTAACATCCTGCTCTTTCTTAAACACTTGTTCTTTGTGGCCAGAGCACACAAACCACTTTATCGACCTTAAAACCTGCATAAATAGAGCTGCCTGTCTGCTGCTATCAAAGGTAACTTTTCACTTTTGGCCCAGAAAAAGGCCTGCAAAAGGGTATTTGGGGCTGTTGGAGGAGCGAATATAAATGTCAGCTTCAGCACAGTTGAACAAAATGCCATTGGCAAAGTCAAGAAGTTTAAAAAACCTTATCGGCCTGTGTTTGATAAAGTCTGTCTGCGCCAAAGAAAGTGGAAGGATGAACAGAGTGAGAAGCACAGAGCAGCGCGGCGATTACAGAGACTATTAATACAAACTCAGCGACTTAAAGGGCCATTTACACAAGGAAGTGGAGCATTAGTCATATTAACATAATGTTTTAAATGAACGTGTGGAGAAATGGAGGGCATTCAGGGCCAAACGGGACAAAGCAGCAACGGTGAGTCTTATTAAAGGTCTGAGTTTGGGTAAATTTTACTTCTGAGAGTTCTTTTCTTTGTTAGAATGTCATTACGTCATAAAAAATACAAAGTACCAACATAATCCTGTTTTGTTGCTGTAATGAGTATTAATTTTGCCTCAATACTAAAACTTTTTACAAACAAGGCAATGCTGTTCAATTATCTTTTGATTAGTAAAAACTTTCACAGAAAATCTGAATATGTTGTTGTATCTGCAATTAAACCGTTTAAATTAGGCTAAACAGTAGCTGTAGTTTCAAGGCTGTAGACATTTACCGCCTTGTGTACGCTGACTATGAGAAGAGTTTGCTTCAGGACAGTTTCTTACAATTTCTTACAAAGTTCCCATGACAACGCTCAATGATCTGAGAGCTGCATCAAACCATAGACATTAGCAGGACAACGCCATATTCTTCCGGTAGAGGTGATGAAACAAATCAGTTGGACACAATGGCAGAAGTTGAACTTTTATGGATTAAACGAGCTAAAAATCAGACTGATTTGTGTCTTATTAAGCTTTAATAAACAATATTGGTAATGTCATATTATGTTTCCCAAACTGATGCATTCATTGGCAGAAAATGCTTTTCAAACTCGATCACTCACTGATGTGACCTGGACGCTCCTCCACATAGAAGTGAAGCTACATGTACAACTTTTATACGGTGATGTTTGTGTATTTTTTATGCTGTCACATTAACATGTAAAAGAGGACTCTTAGTGTTTATTAGAGTCTTAAAATATGCACTATAGTTTAGAACTCTCTATTTGAAATCTGCTAGCCGTTAGCAGTTTTATACACAAACTATAGCCTTTAACACAACACTAAAAAGTTTATAAACTCAACAGGCTCTGACCTTTGACCTTTGCTAAATGTGGTGGGTAGGTTTGTACCAGTGACACTCTCCACATCTTTCATAACTTGTATATTTTGCAGGCTAACGGCTAAAGGAAAAACAAACAGGAAAACGCTCCAGAGTTCTTCAAAACACACCAGACTAGATCAGATGCTAAGTGTTTGAAAGCATCAGAGTCGGATCTACTAATTATATGAATATGCATCAAACTATTGTATTACCCGTAAAAAAAAAACTTCTTCTTGAGGACTGCACTGCTGAGATTTGTGCCACAGACAGCAGTGGTTTAAAACACTTCTAAGTCCTGCGGGATCCACTCCAGACTCAGAGTACAACAGAACAAACACAGGCTAAACATGACATTTCAGCTTCATGACTATAACTTGGCCTATACATCAAATCAAATCAGTGTACTTAGAGGCATCTCTGAGAAATTCCCAAGATCGTTGATTTAGCAGTAAACATTCACTGGTATACACTAGTGCAGTAGTAGTTGAGACCAATAGGGCTGTAGTCGACCAAAGAAATTCTTGGTCAACTAAAGGTATGTCCCATCAACCGATTAATCAACTAAAAACGGGGTATGGATAAAGCTCTGAAGCATAGTTTGTTTTGCTGTTTCTATTTATCAGACTCATGTGAAAAGACTAAAAATCCAATGGAGTTCATGCAAAAACATACACAAAATGAAAAAGAATGATGTGATTTATAATCAAATGGCAGATTAGACCAATGATTCAGTCTCAAATCAGTAATGAAATCATTATGTTGTGTCCCTGTACAATATAAAACCTCAAAATCTATCACTTGATCAAGGCTTCAGTTCAGTTTGTGAAAAAGTAATTAAAAAAAATGCAAATGCAAATATTTTGTTATTATTACAAATGACAAGTGCATAAACATTAAAAGACCATTAAAATAAACGTTCTTTGTGATCTCTCCAGGTGAGGCTTGACTTTGTTGAAACTTTGGTCTGAGTTTGGCTGTGAGGCCTCATATTTCCCATCACTACCTGTCCCAAAACTGCACAATAAGATCATACAGACACTGATTAATAGAAAATTACAAAAATGATCTAGTTTTGTCTCGATGGACAGCAGTTTTGGTCTCGACTTAGTCTCGACTTTTAAAAGTTTCTTTTCTCAGTCTTTGCCCTCAGTGGTCTTGGACTTGTCTTTGTTTGGGACACTGGCAATGGAAACATCTTTGTCTCGATTAGTTTGGTCTTGACTACTATACTCGTCAATACCAAATGTAACAAAGAAGATCAGAACATTGAGTCAAGCTTGTGGAAGCAGGTTATACTACAGTACAACAGTCAGGAAAACATCCCCTGTCAGGTTTTTTATTTTAGTTTTTCTTTGTCAAGTAGGGGCGTCTACCCCTTCTTCTCAAATGAAAACCCAACTGGAAAAAGAGACACCTCGAGGAGAACCACAGTGAAGATGAAATGGGTGATGAGACAACTATTGACGTGCATCCATTTACAGACGTAGAGTTTAAGTCTGTAGAGCCAGTCTATTGGCAGGACAAATATAAAACCATGTAATATATAGGCACCAATTCAATCATATTTTGAAGAAAACAAACATGTTCATAACATCTGAGAAGCATAAGTGCACTACACTAAAGTACTTAATGGATCATTTCAACAGCGAGTTCAATCATGGAACCTGTGCAGACAACACTTACACTCATTGACACACAGGTTTTATGACTCACAGTTTTAAAAGAAGAAACATCCTATATATAATGCTATTAATGTGAAACGCAAGAAAAAATATGATTACAAGTTTCTTCATCATGTGTTTATTCCTTTAGAGCTGGGCAGAGATCAATCGCAGAGCATGGCATTTTTATGTGTGTTTTTGAAATGAATCACGTGACCTGTATTAACATAGAAAAAATATTTCACCGGGATTAAGTATGTGCTGCATTAACATGCCTAGCCATAGGGTTTTTTGTTTTTGTTTTGCACATAATTTAAATAATGGACAGAGTTAAGTTAAATATGTTTAAAATTGTTATTAATTTTTGTCAACTTTTTTTTATATAATTTAATCTGACTGACACATCCAAATCTTTAACTTGTTCTTAGACTTTAGACTTTAATAAATGAGGTTTTGAACTAGATAAACAAATTAATCTTGTTCAGTTTAAACCCGCACATTTCTTTTGTTAGGATCTACTTTTGAGGTGATATTAACGACCCTGCACACAATAGGGCATTTTGAGTAAACAGCCTTTGGATAATGTTAATACAAACTCTTTGGATTTATAGAGCACTTTTCATGACACTCAAAGACGCTTCACAATTTGCTCATTCATTTCACACTTTGTGTGCAGCCACAGCTGCCCTGGGCCAGACTGACAGAAGCAAGCCTGCCATTTGCATTATGGCTCAGTAGCTGCCACGGACTGCCAGTACTGCCCAGGCCTAACCTTCTTAACTTCTGATCTGATTAGATCAGACATATGGACTTTGAAGTTACAATGTTCAAAGAACTCTATGATGAAGTGGCATAAATTAAATAAAATGTTTTTAGGAACAAATTGCTGTTTCAACGTGCTGGCCTCAAAAGGCAGATCAGTGGTGGTCTTGAAGAACATGTAGCCTATATAATGTGATGGTTAGAGCTGACACAAACATAAACACAGAGGAACACTAATCGTTGTAAGTGCTCATCTCATGCTCCTGACGCTGCAGAGAGCCGGCTCACTCTCAGACCCACAGCGGCCTTAATCAGATCACAGAAAAGCAAAGCACACCTCATCTTTCATCACCAGGCAACACGTTTATGCACCGATCGTTGGCTAGAATCATATTTTCCCCTTTCAGAGAAATGAGGGAAAATGAAGTATTGCGACCCCAACAAGACAGATGCTCGGGCCTCATGCGCTACACTCCAGGCCGTATGTCTCAGGCATGGCTTTCTCCGCAACTTGAGTTGTTTTTATCTCTGACAATTCAAATGGTCGGCCTTTAAAAATGGCCCCTGGGTCCTTTTTATCAATAGCGTGAGTCAAAGTGAGCATGAGTTATAATGGTCTCTCTCCAAGCACCTGCCTCTCATTTGACATCACACAGACACAAAAACACAGAGACGATGACAACTACACAGACGGATCGCTCAAACTGCACAAAGTCAGACTACGGCTTCAATCTCTCACTGTAGCCGTACTGCAAAAATAATCTTCTTAAAGCTAGAAATATAGACCTGTTCTAGAAGAAACAAGAGAAATGATCTGCCAGTGGTTAGTCAAAAGAATCAAAAATCAGATTCTAATCGATACTAAAACTAGAATGAAACATTTAAAAACAACATTCCAAGGACAAAATGTGATATTTTCTGATACATAACTGACATTCTCTGTGCAAGGATTGTCAGTTGGCTGTTTATATTCAAGATAGCTAACTTCTGAGCATTTTCTATCAGCGCTAGCATTAAGAAACAAAGTCTGTAAACATGTTTTCTGTAACTTTGAGTATGTATTTGTTTTAGACTGGTGTGTAACCTCATAGAAATTAATGAACAGGAAATGTTAGAATTTGCGATTTTCAACATAACAGCAGTGACCTTGGCTTGCACATTGTTAACATAAAAAGCAGTCTGATCCATCGCATTGCAACATTGTTTAAATGCTGTACAACAGTTCTGTCAGTCGATAATTTGAATATACTTATCAAGATGTCTGGCTGGCTTTGACAAATCTCAAAATTGCATGCTGTAGACCTATCCATTATTTGTTATCTGAAAATTTGTGAGCAGAACTCAAACCTAGGGCTGGGCGATGTGGCAAAAATTACTATCACAATTTTCTTGAATCCAGATCACGATTTAAATTTTATGACGATTCTTGTAAACTGTCTATTTTCAAACTGCTTTTGAGGTAAATACAATCATCTGCTTGTTTAGAAAGTTCATTCTTCAGGCCCAGTGTCTAGATCTGATCTAGACATTGATTAGTGTTGCCAGATTTCTAGCAATTTTTTTAACATTAACAACAACTTTTAGACATGAAACTATGCTAAAAGAAGACTATATTCTTAATATTAACCTGAAAAACAGCTTAAATCCACCTCGTTTATGACTTGAAAGTGCAGCCCAAAAAAACACAACCTTCAAAATTCATAAGAGAAACACAAAAAGCAGCCAAGTTTTCTATGAAGAAGAAAACTTGGAATCTCTGAGGTTGAAAAAGTAGAAAAAGAAGTCTGTATTTGAACAGATGGATTAAATGAGAAAAGGTAAAACCTGATATGACTAATTCATCAAAAAGAAGATTGTCACAGGGATAAGCTCACGTTACAATTTTTATCACGATATTGCCCAGGCCTACTCTAACCCTGGGTGTACACTGAATTCAAGTTTGTTGTGAGTCTTGCAGAAGAAAGTGAAAGTCATTAGAAAGTGCTTAAAACCAATGTGCCTGGTGTGACGTCTGACTATTTTGCCCTGAGACCGGAGCGATCTGATGGACTTTTAAGACATTATATGAGCATTCTCGCGGGAAACTATATGAATAGCTAGATGTGTGGTTTTAGACAAATACAGACGGCAGTTGACTGCAGTTATAAGTAGAACAGTATAAGGCACTTTGCAAGAGACTGTACATGTCCTGAACTGAACCAGTCTTGCAGTTCATATAGGGATGAAAATCGATTGAAAAAATCATTCAAGTATGCAGCAATCAAATCGAAAAGCCAGAATTGATCTGTTTTGTTCATGCAGCCACTGACTCACACACACACACTATAGTTGTATACTATAATACAATATTAGCCACGATGTTTGAAGAAAAAAATTGTTAACTTGTACAAGACCTCATTGAAAGGGTTAATGACTCTGAATATGGACACTAAATATGCAGCTGTGTTACTAGTGTTACTAAAAATACAAGTTTGACTTACAAACAACAGCGGCTACATTTTGAACATAATTTTGAATGGTTTATTTTGTGTCTTGAGGTAAAAAAAATAATAATAATATAGATAAACTAACAGAATCAAACAAAATTGAAAACTGAATTGAATCGTGACTAATAAAATCACAAAAAAGCGTATACATACCAGGACACATAAATAGTGTCTTTTTGCGTCTATATGTTCAGTGATATGGAGGGATTATTTGCTTCAACACTATCGTTGCAGAAAGAGCCGCTGCTCATTAACACAAGCCATGGAAACAAGTCGAGCTAATGCTGTTGTCAGCTAACTAGTTAATAGAGTTTATCACTGAGCGAAATCAAAAGTTCTGCTGCTAAATCAACATCTGTGATTGAAATTCGACCCTTCGACCCATAAACGTTACATCAGGTGAAAAACCAACATGAAAAACACTGTCTCAAGCTTCAGGAGCCAGACGTCTGTCAGACCGGTTCAGACCTGATCCAGCTAGCTCTGTTCCCGTTTTGTTAACTCAAAGAAGTTTACCCAGCTAACCAGATGGACAGTGGCTCTATCACATGGAGCATGTGCAGTAGAGGAAAGTGACATGAGTAATTCTAATTTTTTTATTTAATTGACTTTTTAACCAGGAAGTCCCACTGATTCAGATCTTTTTGCAGGAAGCCTGGGGAAGGTAGGGGAGGCACGATATGAAAAAGCGTGAGAATCACCAATATTTCATATCGTAAAAAACATGAGTTTTAGTTGAAGCGAGGTGTGGACATTTTCTTTAGGTTTTACAGGTACGTTTAGGGCTGGGGCAGGTTAAGATTAGAATAAGGATTTTGTTAATGTTCATAAATATGAACACATCAATGAACAAAGGCTGCAATGCGTGTTTTATACAAAAAAAAGGTGAAATTGTGCTAATCATTGCTATTCACATATCCTGTTCTTGAATATGTGCGTATTCTTGTGAGATGGAGTTGAACAGTCAGTTTACACCTGCCATTAGTTTTATAAAATTAACTAACGACAGGTGTATGGCTTTGACAACACGTGGCATAGTGATGAGTTTACTGACCTCCCAGCAAGAAGTTCCTGGGATCGTGGATTTGCATGTTCTCCTGTGTCTGTGTAGGTTTCCTCTGGGTGCTCCGCTTTCCCCCATCATTAAAAACATGTCCAGCAGCATCTTCCCCAGGGCTCCTTACAACTATAAAGATATTTTTGAGCACACAATCCAGTTGATCAAAAAGACTCAGCTCTCATGAGTGCTCTGTAGTCCAAGTGTGTTTTCATATGAAACTACATAAAAAACTTCCAAGGCTGTCCATGTTGTATTGTCATATTTGTAATATATTGTATATTATGTGCAATAAGATTACTAAAGCTCACTGACTCAGAAACTGAAAGTGCAACAAGTAAAAGCAAATAATAGCTAAAATGAATGTTCCCACCGTCCTCATCTATCTCTGTTTATTTTCTCTATTTATACTTTTTGAGGAGAGTCATGTTTCTGAGAAATGAGTTCACACTGTTGGTGCTGCTGCAACAAATGCTCTAATCAAAAACAGATATTAATGGAAACGTCTAAAAAGATAAATATGAACAGTGCAAAAGCTAGATTAGCTAAATGTGTTCATTTGTCATTAATTAGACTTGCTTCAGGACATTTCTGTATTGTTTTTAAGTAAATAAGTGTAACAGTAAAGACCACACTAAATCAGACCTATCCGATACAAGACCAAATGCTGCTGGTAACCAGCGGACATCAAGACCAAATCAAGACCATCTTTGTAATGTTCTACCTTTATGAAATCTATCTATCAGTTTCTACCTTTTATCTTTAAATTAAGATAAATAAGATTGTGTTGGCTCCGACTCCGAGGTTTAACTCGTGTATTCTTCTCATTTGTCTGACAGAAGTTTTTTTGTTCAGTTCAGCGATGGCAGGTCAATATGACATGTGGAGTTCCTCAGGGGTCTGTTCTTGACCCTCTTTTGTTTTCTTTGTATATTACTTCCTGTTGAGTCTAGTTTTAAGTTTGTATTTTTGGTTTCATTTGAGTGCAGATGACTGTCAGATCTGTTTACTTCTGAAACAAAGACATTAATATGTCATTGCTTGAGTGTTTTAATGATGTTGAAGAGGAGCACTCTAATTTTTGACCAATAAAGTTAAACCATGAAGAAAAGCACGTTTTTGCTATTTAGATATCTTGTTGCACTAAAGATAAAATAATAATGTGTATATTTACTTTGAAAAAGCCACATTCTTTATTTTTTTTTTTTTCAATAAAATATAATAATCTAATATAACCCCTCAAGGATTGTCCCAAAGCATGTTTTTTCTGTCTATTACACTAATCTGTGTAGTTGATTTTTCACCTCCAGAAGTATGTGTAGTACATTTGCTCAAATTTCAAGCCATCGAAGCACAAGAAACATGCTTCAAAACGCTTTATTCAGGGAACAAATGCTTAAAATTTAGATGAATACTAAGACTAAATTAATTTGGGGTGATACAGTGGTGCAGCGGTTAGCGCTCTGGTCCATAGTAAGAAGGTTCCGGGTTAAATTCTCAAAAGACTTGCATTTTCTTCCCATGTTTGTGTAGGTTTCCTCCTACTGTTCCGGTTTCTCCTACCACTAAAAACATGGTATTAATGCCTCGCTCTTCTCAGGACTCTACTGCAAAACAGATTCTGAATCAGTGGGAATTTCCTGGTTACTAAATGTCAATTACTTCCTGAATATTTTAAAGAAGTTTGGATTTGGCTTCATTTATAGGCAGATGACTCTCAGATACAACTTCCTCTGTAACATGACGATATCATCTTGGACGTGGTTTGAATGACGTGGATGTCACTCAGTTTTATACTTTATGATATTTGACTTTCCTAAAAATCCTTTCCTAAAAAAAAAGAGTTTTAAATGAGTTTGTATAACACTAGTTGTATTCCATTTTTTGTGTTTCAAGCCAAAATATATTTGCCAATTAAATTTCAAGCTACAAAACGTAAGGTATTGTATTCTATCTGTTAAAAAAAAGATTATATTTCCAATTTTTAAATAGCTTAAATTGTTATTGAAATTCTTTTCTAGCAACATATAATTGTTAACTAATGAGAAAATAATTCACTCAAAATAAATACAGTTCGACCCAAATGAACTGCTCTTATCAACTCACCAAACGTTTGCTGAAAATGGAATAAACATGTGAGATCTAAACTAAAAAGAAGATTGAGAGGCAAAAGAAATGGTCATATAGCCAGTAAAGCAGCCCATTTCTCCACAGAGCTGTAAAAGCACAAAAGTAATTACTTGTTACATGGTCTAAACAATGCAGAAAATGAGCTGTTTGCGAGCTGCCGTCTGCTAAATGGCCAATGTTTTTCCACCGCAAACCGCCTGAACGATCCTCAAAGGGAACGCTGTCAATACACGGCCCGAGTTCACCCACAAATAGGCTCTTTGAATGGGAGCTGAATCTTTAAGGAGCGCTAATGGAAATCCAAATGATAAAGTGGCGGTTTGGGCATTACTTATTCCTGACGAGGGAAAACTTGCAAACATTTGAGTGTCCGCGTAAAGCACATTTCCAGCGCTCATTCTCCCCGCGGTGCACTGGGAAACAACCGCGAGCTCAGAGAGGAGAACTCGATGCTTACTGCCTTGAAGACACTTCGGGGACACAAATGGGCTTTTTACGGCGCTCAGGTTGTGGCCGTTGCCGTGGGGATGGCGCTGAACATGGCGGAGCGTGGAGGGGAATGACAGGGGATGTGGTTGGTTACAGTGAGATGGACAAACATGAGGGGAAGAGGGGGAGGAGCTTAAAGTGTGTGTGAGACAGCGCTGCAAAAATGCCTTTCAAAAAGAAAAAAACGTTAGCTTATTTTGAGGTAAAAATGTCTTATTTTAAGTGAAATAATCTGCCAGTGCAGTAAGAAAATGTGTTTGTTGTTTTGAGCAGAAAACGCTAGTTTCAAGTTCTTTTGACAAGATTTTCAAGCAAATCTTTTCTTAATTTAATCAATTATGGCTTGAAACAGACACAAATTTGCTTAAATCCAGACAAGGTAAATCAAGATGGAATATCTTAAAACAAGTCAAATAATCTTAGTAAGACTTGGTCTCAATAAGTGAAAAAAATCTTAAAATTAGTCTTTTAAGATTAATATGCTTACTTTTTTGCTGTGAGGTTTTTAGGGTTTTCTAATTTTGACTTTTTTTAGAAGAATGACATGTGTTGTACATATAAATGATACTTTTATGAGAATTATAAACAAGCTTTTGGAACACATTTTTCTTCAAGCAAAAACAGGATGAAGTAAATGTGTTGTGACACATTTGTCAAAGTGACAAAATCTGTTGCATTAAGTTTTGGTCCATGGTTGCTAGGTGATGTTTTCATTTATAAGGAGTAAGCAACATTTTTAAAGTGAAGCTCACTCCCTAAACTCCGCCCACAAACACATTTCAATCAGCAAATTCAATAATAGTGTACCAGAAAACAGCATTCGTGCTGCACATGCACAGTCTTGCTAAATGGAAAACCATTATTTTGTAATTTAGTGTTCGGTTTAAAATTCATTATTGATAATAACAAAATGATTGAAGAAAATATAGAATATGCATACAACAAAAAAATTAGTAAATACAAACAATATAATTTTATCATGAATACAGTTAGTTGTCCAGTATATTAGCATGCTTTTCCCACTGTTGCACATTTTTAGAGCACCACTGGCACACACAACTTGTCAGTGTAAATCTACAATATGAAACATTGTGTCTCTGAATCAGGCGTGCGTAATGAGAGGTCGCACACAAGGGCTGCTTCAGGTTACAGACAGATCCAGAGATCTGGGGGTATGTTTTTTTGTGCATCCTTGCATGGGCCTGTGTTTGTCCTCCATCTGTTGTCCTGTCAGACTGGACAATGTTACACTGGCTACAGATCATACGCTGCCCACATCACCGGGTCTGGCACTGGGAATTCATGCCTGTAGGGTATCCCAATGTCCGGAAAGGTAAAAACTAATGCACACTAAAAAAAACACTTGTAACTAAAGTTGACGCTAACATTAGCTGCTTACCTTAGTTTGGAATGTAAAAGTTGAAATATCCAGTCCGTTTGATGTTTAACATAAGATCCAAGTTTAATAAAACTTGTATTATGATTATCACAATACAAACAAACCACTCCAGAGCAGGATTCAACAGAGTCAAGACCGACCTCTCCAACTGGACCAAGTTTTGAAAATCTGTTTGCTCATTCAGAATACTCAATCGAACCGGACTATCCAGGCAAACAAATCCTGGATTGTGAGATTGAGCTGCCAATCACAGATCTGAGCCCCGCCCACAGCCCTGCCCCTCAGCCTTCGTCACCGCCCACTTTCCTCTTAATAAAGCTTTAACTAAGACCTACACTGCGCTCCTTACGCTTCTTAAACTTGACCCTTGCCTCTTTACCGACGCGAACAACTCTCTCTAGGAGGCTAACCTCGACTTCAAAATGACTCGCCTAAAAGCAGTGACAATGACAGATGATTTAGCGCGCACGCTCGGACGCTGGAAGAACCCGTGTCATAAATAATCACGCCGTAATCATATCCGAGTGAATCCATTCCAGCCAGAGCATACATTACGGGCCCGGGGTCATTTTTCCGCCGCGCAAATATATAAAATCAGTTCCAGTTAAGTGGGTAAGAATAATGCAGTGACTTGGCAAAAAAGAGAGAGAGAAAGGAAGCAGGGTGAGTAATGTCCTGGCATTTCCAAGCAAGGTTACATTGTAAGAAAGTCAATGGGCCTTGGACACTATTCGCTGCAGCTGCTTCGACTGCTCACAGCGCCATGCAAACCACGTTATTAATTATGCTCAGCAGAAAGAATAGGCGGGAATTCAATAAGGATGGAACGCGCAAGGGAAATAAGAGCATTGGGATTTTTCTTTCTCTCTTTTTTCAGCGCATTTCTTCTTCCTAGAATGATCAGGTCCTTTCGATGTTCTCTGTGATGTTTAGATATAAAGCTTTGTCTACTTACTTACTAAAACTAAAGAGTTAAAAGGTATTGTACTTTATTTTTGCTTCTTACATCAGTCTACATGTTTTGCTCACTTAACTAATGCTTTCTGAGCCTATGAATTGTTCATCATGATGTGTTTTAAGCTTTTTTCACAGCTGTTAGGAGAGAGACGTGAGGGTATGCTAATGAAAGTTAGCCACAATGCTACCAACAGCGATAAACAGAGATGAATGTAGAGCAGTTTGGCGAACAAGCATGGCATTATTAGATGTAGTCAGGACACTGCAGATTCATTTCCACCTGAATAGATACATAAAAGAAAAAAAAAAAAAAAAACATTCATAAAAGCATGTTCTTTGAGTTTATGTGTGTCTGTGGCACTCAACAAATAATAAAACTGACTGAAATAAAATGCATTTTTGTGTTGTTCCTTCGGATCTGCTCCCAAGCACTTCCACTTTATATATATTCCCAAGCAACCGAAATAGAAGATAAAAGTGTAGTAAAAAAAAGAACCTACTATTGACTTGAGAAAAAAAAAAACAAAAAAAACAAAGAGAAAACACTTAAATCTTGCCTCATAGGGTGATGAAGCAGAAATGCTTAAATCAAGTGTGGATAATTTATGGACTTCAAAACAATGCAGAAGATCTCAGATCTCTAGGAGAACACATATCGGGGGCAGTGTTGTTTTATTTCAGGCAAAACTTCAGCAGTGTTTTTGATGAGAAAGCAATTTTAGAATAGGATTACAAATAGGGATGGGACGATTTACAATATTATCATTAATTGCGATAATAAAGGGATGCAATTAAATAATCGTGACGTTTTTCATAATCGTGGTAATCGCACATGATGATAATCATGATTATGAGTCTATTTATAGTTAATTACAGACTCTGAGAAAAGTTAAACGATTTTTGCTCAACATTGTGTTCACATTTGTTCATTTGAATCATTATTGATTCCACTTAGACCAAAATAAAATAATGAAACACATGCATATTGTGCAGTAATACATGTTTAGAGACTTTTAAACTGTACACCTATACGATTAGCAATGTATTGTGATACTATAGTTAATCGTGATTATTTTGGTCACAATAATCGTGAGTGCAAATTCTATTATCATCCCATCCCTAATTAAAAACTCAAAAAAAGTACATTTATTTAGCATAATATGTGCCCTGTAAGTTATGTTTGTCCTGGAAAACTGGCAAAGTATTTAGTCACTTCTAATTTTATGGTGCACAACATATGTAGTTAGCTTTTATAATTAGCATTAAAACAAAACAAAAACCTATTTTTTTTACATGTTTTGGTTGAAGCCACATCAGGACGTTTTTTAGAACGACACGTCACCACCAAGACCAGTGATAGTTCTGAATATGGTTCTTAAAAAGCAGCCCAAACATGTAGACAAGGTAACTACATGTCAAAACTATGGCCTATTTCACGCTGCAACTAAGCTAGCTATGGTTTGCCTGGTCTGAGCTGCACTGAAATTAATCAGCAATAAAAATCGCAACATTTTACCACTTTTGTCTCATCTAAAAACCTTGTCCAGATGATAACTTTGAAGCTTTTATTTTTACTCTGGATCACTCCGGGACAAATGAGGGATTACATCATCTTCTCCAAAGTGAATGAAAGAGAAAGTAAGTTGTGTTTTACATGAGTCTTTAAAAATGCCCTTCAGTTTGCATTTTGAAGCACAAAGAGAACTCAGAATCCAGTTTAAGCGAGTTAGGAGCCATCTTCCGGTCATTAGCAGAGGCCGTCCAGGACCTGGCCTTAAAGCTTTCAGTTTGATGAGCTGACTAAGGTAAACAAGTGTAAGAGTATGGTTTTATACTGTATATAAACATGAGGCAGGGCTTGTTGCGGCTGGACTGTAACAAGGGCCAGTTCGTCAGAGAGAAGAGCAGGCAGCGGCACAAATACATGAGAAATCTGTAAATTAGGTGTAAATCGCACTTAAGCACACAATTATATCTTATTTTTTGTTCATGTCAGTGCTGCACATTTGATTTTTGTCATAAATCCCTTGCTTTAACTTGTGCTATTGTTCCAAAAAATATATCAAGAACTTTGGTTTAAAACTACAACACAAGCCAAAAGAAGAAAACGCAATAATTTGTTTTGCAACTTTGAGGTTTTTTTTTGTTTTTTTTTTCATGTTCTAAATTTCTTCTCCGTCACAAACACATAGTTTTCTGTTTTTTATTCTTTCACCCCTGAGCCTCAGAATAAACTTTTTTGTGATGTCATAGGTAGATTGTCTACACTTCCTCCATTCAAAATCTAGACCTTTATTTTCCAAGCTTTTTGAGTCACACCACCCTTTTTTTAAATAAAAATTTTGTGTCACATTATCTACTCAAATAGCCAAATAAAACATTTAGAATAACATAATTAGGCTATTTAATGTCGGAAAGTTTGCCCAGTACACTTTAACGTCTTCTTTATTATCTTTGTGAAAATGGTATTCAGGACACAAAATATTTTTCTTTATAAATATAAATATTTATACTACATCTAAACATTTTTACAATGTTTTTTTTTTTTTTTAAGGCGCACCTGACAGTATTTCAAGTCACACTTTTAATAAATTAATTATCAGCTCAATATTTATGAAAATACAATATGTAACTGTTAATAAACTTTCACAAACAGCTCAGAGCAGTGAAACATCGAAGACAACTGACATCGGCGTTACATTTTTTTTTATTCATGACTGTAGAAAGTACGTGATTTTACCAAAAATGAACATTATGACTAGAGGGTGCAGGGGGGGGGGGGTGATAGCCGATAAGACAGCCGATATAAGTAGAAATAGAAAAATGCTTTTTTATTAAGAGCAGGTGTTAAAAAAAACTGTCTGGCTTTAGTTGTTTTAATTTTGGTTTAAACTTGTTTGTATCACATTATTTTTGTTATACAAACAAAAACAGCACCTTGAATTCACTATACTACTTATACTGAAGTGAATTCAAGGTGCGGTTAGCCTCATTAATATGCACGACGTCGCGGCAATTAAAATGCGCAAAGACGACCATTAACACATTTCATGACTAATTTACATGTCAATGTATGTCCAGTAATCATCAACACAAACACAACACTTTACAGTCACGAGAAAGAACGAGCTGAGGCAGTGTTATTGTTGTAGCATGAGCTAATCGCTAACTACAGAGGTAGCATTACATTACTGTACATTGAAAGTTAAAGCGAACACGTTTTAAAGACTCACCGGTCAGATAACCTCTTCTCAGATCCCAAGTCTTCACAAAAATAATTCCTTTAATCCAAACTCCAAACAAGAAAGTAGTGAGAAAGACAACTTCATGTTGTTGACAGCTGTTAGCCGTGTGTCCTTTCTGACGAGGATCGTTCCTCTTCTCCACACGGACACTCTGATGAAATAAAAGTCCTTTCTGTTGTGCGGGCGTCATCTGTGATGAAGTTATTTCCTTTCTTGCGTTAGTAGGGGTTAGCATAGTTGTATTCTTGAAGATCTAAGCTTTAAAATGAGGTACAGCAAGTCCTAAATATCGGCCGTATTTTGTCCGATAACCGATCGACCTGAAAGTACTCATGGGCCAAAAATATCGGCCAACCGATATATCGGTCGGGCCCTAATTATGACACTTTCTTATAAGACACAGTTGTACTCATATAATTGGCAATCTTAAAACCAATGTGCCCTTGTGCACAGACCTCGGTGCAGTGTGAGCGCATGTCTGAGAGTCGCGCGAAAGAATCCATACAGAGTCTATTTTTGCAGCTGTCTGATGCGACTTTCAATTCATAAGATGAGCATTCTCGTGATAATCCACGTGAATCCGCGAGGCTTTGGGCAATAACGAACCGCAGTGGACTGCTGCTGGTGTACAAGGCACGTCGCAGGAAACTCGGACACATCGAACTCGCCTCGCTGTCTGTGTACGGGAGGCCTAAGGCTGCAACTGACATGCCTGGAAAATCAACGTAGCTGCTTACAACGACAAAATATATGGAAAAAATGTCATGTAGAACAGAAAAACGTTGACCCAACTGATTTCCAAGATTTAGTTCAAGTGTCAATCAGGTGTTAATTCATAGATTTGAAGCAGTTCTGTTTGTTTAGCCAGCAAACTACCTGCTTACTGTGTTTTGCCCAACATAGGATAAAAATGTTTTATCACATACACTTGCTGACAAAGACTTATAAGAATTTGATCTGAAATGCAGTCAATGTAGAAAAGATCAATAACATTACCACAACTGCACCAGCATAAAAGGTTGATACAGAAACAGAAGTGACCCAAGAACAAGAATATATGAAGTCAAAGCATTTCTAATTCTAGCGGGACAATGTCGTGTAGCCACTTCTGTCAAATTATGACGACGCAAATCATGTAAAAGGCCAATCAATAATTAGAAATGTCGCTTTATTTGGCAAGTGTCCTCGGAGAGAAACGCTCTGAATTGACTTTTGTGAGTGTGCAGCCTGAAGTTAAAAAGTGAGCGTGACAGAACTAAATCTCAAACGTAACAAGACAGCTCGGGTAAGTGGATGCAAATCAATGGAATTCTGCCGAGCTACAAGTGGACTCGGCAGTGTAATTTTGCACTTGTAAAACTCAAGGACTGCTGACTTTTGGTTTGGGAATGTTAAGGTGAGCGTGTTCAAGGATGTCTGCAGCTGCGTGGTGAATAGTGGAAAAGGAAGAAGTATCAAAGGCAGGAGATCAAGGTTATGAATTTGTATGAAGTGACGCCGTTCCAGGTTTATAGTGAGTTGTATTTTATTAAAATTCTAAAGCGCTTTTCATTGTTCTTTTTCAGACTTTGAGTTGAGCCAGTTCCAGCACACAATGAAAGATATTAATACTAAAACCACTGCAAAAGAAAGTTATCAAGCATAATTGTTGAAAATAAAGTTGCTACTTAGTAAGTCTACTCCATTCCAGGGAAGTACAATTATATCTGTAACAGAGTTTAGATCGGGCCGAAAAACTCCAGCCCGACCCAGCGTACGTAGTGTCCAAACCCAACCGGAACCTAATCCTTCTCCGTGTTTGAGCCCGAGCTCACTGAACTGTGGCATTTTAATGACAGAAAAAGCACATTACTGATGTGTCTCATGTGTTTATGTGTGCACAGTGTGTCTCTGGAACCAGAAGCGCGTTCTCCACCGCACATCTCTCTCTCTCACACTTTTTCCTGATTTTCTTACAGCGCAGGTAACACAAAGTTCGCCTCACAGCATATAAACATGTTGTCTACACGCTACTTTACTTTACAAGCTTACTTTCTCCATTTTTCCTCTTTTCCTTGGTCCGAGTATATGAAAGATTTGCCTTCCCTTCTGTCTCTCTTTCTGATAACTTTGCCCATCAAACACGCACTACCCCTTCTCACGCCGTGTAGTTGGTCATTTGAAAAACTCTCATTTGGTTACCGCAGTGATTTTGCACTTTGTTCTGGCGCAGCTGTCAATCATCCGCAGAGCGCATCTGTACAGTGCAGCTCTGTGTCTTAACCTGAGCCCGGCTCAGCACGACAACTGAGCGAGAAATGAGGGCCCGAAAGTTGGGTCAGGCTTGGGTCCAGAATCTAAACACTAATCTGTAAGATGAGTTCTTTGCTGTTGTTTCAACATAGGCATATAAAGAGTACACACACCTACAGAAAGAGCCACTGTCTGTATTGTTGGCTGGGTAAAATGTTTTATTTAAAACAGCAAAACAGGACAGGAGCAGCTGTTTGGATCAGGTCTGAACCGGTCTGATGTCTGGCTAGTGAAGCTTGAAACAGTGTTTTTCTTAACGTTTTTTCCCTCACCTGAATGTAACGTGTATGAGTCGTAGGGTTGAATTTCATTCACAAATGTTGATTAAGCAGCATTACTTTTGTTTTTGCACAGTGATAAACTTCCAGTTAGCTGACATCAGGTCGAGTGTTGTTGCCACAGTTTGTGTCAATCAGTGACAGCTCTTTCTGCATTCTGGTAAACGTGCATCGCCCGTGTTGATAAACAAATAATCCTTCTTTATGTTCGTCTTTTTTTAATTTGAAAACGAAGCTGACACTTAGATGCAAGGCAACTTTTTTTTGCTGTTAAACGATGTATATGGGGTTTAAATACCACTCACATCTTAGTCCTTTTTTTTTTTTTTTTTTTTTTGCAATTTTAGAGCAAATTAGCAGGTTCAGATCAAAACAGTCACAAACTGTCTCATTGAAAAGGACAATGTTACTTCTAGACTCTGTGACATCAGCGTGTATTACTTACTCAAAACTGTACAAACACCTGCTCTCAATCCAATCACAATGCTGCTCTCCTCTCACAGCAACTCCTTTGTCCTTTTCCTGATACCTTCAGTTGAGTTGTGTTTGAAATGTGCTTGTGGGTGGAGTTTAGGGATGAGCTTCACATTTACTTAAAGATTTTGTATCTTTTAAGTAACTGCAGCCCTCACTCTCAACTTCAGTCCTCCAAACTTCACATCTCACTCTCTCAATTCAACGTGGTGATGTCATTGGGTCAGATAGGTCAGTGCACTTTAACATGGAATGATTAAAAACTGAATTTAGAAATGTTTGAGTTCAGTATTCCTATTAAAAATTGCCCAATTAAGTCTATATCATAAGAATGATTGCATTGTAAAAAATATCCATTTTGTTTAACTCCATTTCTGTATGAAAAACACTGAGACGTAGAATGTTAGGCTGTCTTTCGAAACCCAGCAATATCTCTCCAGACACTGCCCAATTTCCCAGCTCTTTGAAACGCCGTTGTGGATGCAGCTTATCTTTGCCAATAAGAGCTAAGTTTCTGTCACGCGCGAATCAATACCTGCTGTGTAATTTGTAAAACGTTCTTACGGCTGAATCATCTTGTGAGCGTAAACAAGCCTGACTCCTCCACAGAGATCTCCGGAGCCTCAGACAAACTCCATTCACAGAAAATCTCCCATTCTCGCCTCCCGCAGAAGATGAAACAGCGTAGCCTCTGGTGTGCAGTCTGCCGAGCTCTGCCTGGATGCTTTTTGTGAATGTGGAAGTCGGTCTGTGGGTCCAGTGTTGATCAGCGGCTCCGGAGGTGGCAGAAGCTTCGAGGCGGACAGAAGTGTGAACTCAGAAGTCTGCTCTCTAAAGGCCTGGAGGGAGTCCGCAGCAGGCTCCCGAAACAAGCCGAAAAGGCAGACCATGATTTCACTGCTTCTCACAAAATCTGAAATGTGCCGGTGTGAAGCTGCAGGTCGGAGGCGCAGCACTCACACACCAGCTGCAGTTTGATACTGAAGTTTACTTTATCTGCAGCAGTAGCAAAAAGAACTCTCTTCTTTTGATTTTTGATGATAACAAATGGATGGAACTTGAGGCCAACTCAATCAGAGTTGGTCAGTCAGAGGGCTACATTAAAAAAAAATGAAGGTCTTATTGGGTTATATTGAAACGTGGCCATTAGGTTGATTTTGTATCACATTGCATTACAGGTATAATGTGTTATAAAGACTGTCCTGCTAAGAAAAGTTTGGAAATGTGTTTGCAAATTAAAGCATTCCAGTGCATTTTTGAGACCTTTATATTTCTTTAGGCTTATGAACTATTCTGGTCCATTTGGCTCCTCTCATCAGCATGTATTCTGGGACATGTAGTTCAAACTGTTACATGCATGTTTTTATCATGGAGCCACTTAAACATTCTTTAAAAAGCCCATTTTAATAAACGGCAAGTGACTCCCAGAAATAAATTTTGTTTTATTTTAGGTAAACTTGCTTAAAAGGTGTGTTATTAGCGATGAAAGAAAGCATCCATAATACCACAACATAACAGCACATGAAACAGATTGAAACAGAACTAAGCCAGGACTTAACTAGGGATGCACCGGTCCAGCTTTTTCAGTCCCGATACTGATTTCAATACTTTGTCGATACTCGATATCAATACCAGTGTAAGGACTGAAATCGCTTTTCTTTCTTATCAAAACATGAAACATTTCGTCATATAATGCATGGGCGTGCTGGCTAATAGAGTAACTTTAATGCAGCTGGCAAGCACAGTGCTGGGAGAGGCTGCTGCTTCAAGTATGATCATCAAAGACTCTTGACACATTTTGGAGGCTCTCAGTTAAACTTTGTTTCAAGTAAATCCGTTGAATAAGTTACGAGCAAAAACGGCTGATGAACAATTCAGCAGATTTATCGCGAATCTTTCCTTATTCAGACACTGTGGGCCAGAACGCTCTGTGTTTGTGTGAAAGAGCGCACTGCTGTGCAGCAGAGGAGAGGTCAGGTGGATATGACCATGTCGTGACTAAAACTAGGTAGTTTACTACTGGAGAAGAGAATGTATCTCATGAACTCGGACGTGAGTGCTGAAAGGCAAAAGCTTAAATGCGCAGTTCTTAACCACTCAACTACCAGCTAAGTCAACTTAATGAACAAATGGGCCGATCTAATGTCTGATTTCCCGGGCTGAAAAATGATCCCAGCACGCCACTGATATAATGTATTATAGCAGTTGATAGTGCAAGTCACAACTGAGCAACTTGATCTGAATAAGAAGTGCAGAGATGTTCTGGATCAACACCAACCAATAACTTGTCTCATTATGTCCAATTAAAGGCACAACTATGACATCGGCTGAACAATATCATGGAGACGACACCTAAACCAGCAAAATATCCAGTATCAGATTAGTGCATCCCTAGACTAAACCAGACCTTTCCATTAATGAGATAAATACTTGTACAGTTTAAACAAGATTCTAATCCTAAGAATATGCAAACTGATGAACACATAATTAAGCGAAAATGCTACACAATTTATTAAATAAACTAGATAAGACATCCAATTTAACACTTCTTCATATTGTGCACTGTATTGTCTTAAAAAAGAAGGCGTGCTTATCATACACTATGTGGCGTGGCATAGATACGCTTTCTTGTGTTACTGTGTTTGATAACTTCATTTACCTGACAGTCATGACCTGGTGATTCAGACTTGCCTGCACTTATGCGACTCACTCTCAGCTCTGTTATTTTCATCCACTTACACACCGTTACTGCCGTTTCGAGTAATTTAAGAAAACCTCATTGTGAAAGTGCAGCTCCAGACTGGCACCTCCGGGTCTGCAGCTAAACCTTTCTCCTGAAATGACATGAACTCCGAGGTTTCTTCTGTCCGCAGCACGCCGGCGCTAACGGCACGCGCTGCTTCATCCATATTCTCCCGCCATAAAGAGAATTCACCGGGTCTTTGAAAGAACGAGGAATCAGCGGGTAATGGAAACGCACGGAGAATGGATGTCTATCATTTTCACACAACGCCGAGTAAAGACCTAGTTTTATTTGTCAGTCGCATCTTTCTTGTGCCAGATTTTATAGCAAAAAAAAGAGGAGCTGTGAAAGGTTTAGTCGGATAATTACCTCACAATGGCTGCAGGCTTTGGCTCGGGAAAGCTTTTGGGACTCCCTTTTCTCGTTTCATGGGAGGTCGTAAAATAAGACGCTGCAAATCATAAAAAGATCTTTGCGTCACTGTGACTCTTTAAAAGCTGTTTCGCTGATGTCACTCACAGAAATGCAAAACGTATACCTCTGTAAAAAGCTCCTTTGGGCTGGGATGCATCCTGTTTTTCACTAGCTGGAGTTTGAAGTAGAAATACGATACTGGGATCAGATCTCAGTGCTGTTCCACGTTGGCTGTGTCTGGATGTAATTAGGGCTTTAGGGGCTGTAACCAGTGCTTAATTTGTAACTCAAACGTTGCCGGAACAAAATGTGGGTTTTGGACCGGGGTCCAGACAAGGTCGAACCTTTACCGGAGCAAACACAATAAGTGAACATAGAGGCTTAGAAATGCTAAAATACAACCCAACTGTCCATCCTACTCAATGTTAAACGATATAAAAGTAATTATGTCTGTGTTACATGTTTTTTTACACGTCACACAGATATTTTCATTCATTCTGACAGAAATCAGCGCACCTGTCGCTAAATCTGATCCACAGCAACAAGTTGCCCTCCCACATACGCTCGTCCTGCATCTCAGCATCATATCTGATTCTCCAAAAGTCACTCACAACAACAACGCAGGACAAACAGCTTTTACACAGGAGACACGGGTCACAAACAGCCTTTACACCGCAGACACGGTTCTCATACATCAAACCTGACGCTAAAATACACATTAAAGTAACACGGTAAAGTTAGTTGCACTTACGAGAAACAGCAGCCTCTACATCCGCGCTGGTTCGCGCTCTTTATCGTCCCGTACACTCCAAACACATGTGACACTCCCGCTGCCTTTAATCCATCAAAACGGGTCGCAAATAACAACAAATATTCACAAAATCCACTTAGACGCATATTTCCTGTTTTAGAAGAAGATACAAGAGCGCGGCTCGCCTGGAACCAATGAAAAGTCTTAAACCCGCCTGCGCTGCTTCTGATTGGTCAAATTTCCTGGCAGTTTCGCTTTTAACCAATTACAGTCTGTGACTCCGTTTTCCCCACAAATAAGCCTGTTCACTGTTTCAGTGAATGAGAGACGGAGAGGAGCAGAATGAGAGACGGTAAAGGAAAGACAAAAAAGCTTATTAGAAAGCGTTACCGGAGCCGACAAAACTGTTGCCGGAATGCCCCACGAGAGTTCCCGGATCTTATTCCGGCTTGTTCCGGCTCAAATTAAGCCCTGGCTGTAACAGTTAATCAACCAATCATGACTCAACTAAAATTGTACTTTATATGACCTTTATACACTAAAGGAAAAAAGAAACACAATTAATTTTTGAAAATTCCTTAGAAATCGAGTACATTTGTAATAAAGGGTTAGCGTCATGATTTGAGTCCATAGTAAGCTGAAGACAGGTGAACAGATTTCTTGGTTTGGTTTGACTGATTGTGAGAACCATAAGAGTGCATTACGGTTGCTGGACGGCGTTGTCTTGCTGTGGCCAGGGTGTTTGGAGTCACCGCTCTACTGTAGTCATCTTGACCAAGTCGTTGTACTTTGTCCGGACTTAACCCCATTGAAAATGTCTGAGATCTGCCATGTGTGCATGTCCACTGAGTGACTATCCTCAAGAAAAACAGCGGCAGCTGAGGGCAGCACTAGTGGAAGAATGGATCAACTGAGACACTACTGCCGATCCATGAGGCGAATAACCGCTGTCTAGGAGCTAACGGGGGTCAGTGAACTATTAAAAGTATGATGAAATTCCTGTCACTATTGGTTGGGGGTTGCTCTATTGTTTGGTTATGTTATTGGACTCGAAAATGTGTTAACACTGCAAGAGTTGGCCTGAGGATTAGAAATGGATGTAGGGTTCATATGAAACAGGCGGATCTCAAAAATAAAATGATTCTGCCCCCCCAAAACACCAAAAACTGAGTGTTGCGTTTCTTTTGTCCTCTAGTGTATATTCTAAAATACAGTTGTCTTATAAAAACAAACCCTGTGTGGACGAGGTCGTCGAGGCACCTGTCTGAAGCCGAAGTCAGGCCTGATGCAACAATCCTTGCGTTTGACCTGTCCATGAGAGTTCTCAAACTGCTGTTTGTATGTTACAAATGCCTCCTGAACATGTCCCACCAGGAGGAGATTTTGGACAAAACTAAGACATGCTGGAGGAACTATGTCTCTAAACTGGCCTGGGAAGACCTGGAGGAAATGTGTGTGGACACGGAATTCTGGGCATATATCCACTAAGCTGCCAAATAAATAACACTAAATAACAATATAAAACCCATGTTCTAGTAAAACTGTTTTAAAAAGACAATGTGAAATGTGTGTCTGAAGCAGCCAAGCAAGTAATCCAATCTCGAAAAGTACCGTAAAAGTACTAGCCTGCACATGTCTACAAATGTTTTTACTGATAACCCTAACCCTAACCCTAACCCTAACATGTATAAACTCTCCAAAGGCAGGGTCAGGTGATTTTAAAGTGAACGGTGATGATCGTGAATCCAACATGGCGAGCCCTTCGACACAAACGACTGTAGCAGAGACCCTGGATGTGAAAAACGTCTACTTAGATTGCACATTCTGAATCCGAGGCAGAAGGTCGTAAAAAGCTTGGGGATGCGATATATAACGATACTCAGCAACTGTATAATTACCTTTTTCTATTCAAATTAAAAGATAGGGTCTTAATGGATTCTAAACAAATGATTTCTTAAGTAATCATTCAAATTAAGTGAAGCCCGGTTGCAAAGAAAGTCAAATCGGGTTGGCCCTGTCCCTACGGGTAGCAACAATAACCAAAATTAAGCCATAATTACAGACTCAATCAGGGTAATTACGCAATCTATTATTCTATTATAGGCTTCTTGGCACTGGCTTTCACTCCCAAAATCACCTCTCTTCCACAAAAGGCTCCTATAAAACTTTAAGTGGCCATGAATTCATAATGTGTGCTGACGATCGGTTATATTTACAGCCGAAGGTTAGTCGAGTTCACGGTTCACACACGGCTTTGGCTTTATATCCAATCAAACGCAAAAGAGAGATTATGAACCAGACTTCATAAAAACACACTTTGCTCATTTCGACAATTAGATACGTATTACAGTTTGTGCGTGGGTGTAATAGTGTGTTCTTTTTATAATTAAACTGTATTCTTCTTCTCTGCACGTTGTATTGTTGTGCTTTTGTAATTATGCATTAAATGTTCTTTCTTCTTTCTTTAAATTTGTTCTTTCTCACGTTCTCATTTACATAAGCACATTTGAAAATAACAAATATATTGCTGATAATGCTTTGGGCGGGCATTGTGCAATATTTATAATAAACTAACGTAAACATTAAATTACCTCCAGCACCGAAATCTTAGCCATGATCCAAAGGAGGGAGGTTTGCTTTGATTATTAGTAAAAAAAAAAAGCATACAAGGAAGTATTTGATGCACTTAATGCCCAGACGGAAAGCTGAAGGCTCTTTGATTTTACAAAAAAGAAAAAAAATATATAAAGAGCTAAATCTTAGTGCCTCTTTGTGCGTATGTGAGGGACGGAGTGAATACAGCTGAAATGAGTCTGTCCACAGTCACACGCTGAGCTGTGGGAAGTTTGATCCGAGCGTTTTAAACAGTTCTACACAACACACACTTCCGATTCTGTCCCACTCACTGGTACCGGGCTTTTGTCCCTCGTCACATCTCCCACAAACCATGTTGCAAAACTTTCTAAGCTCAAGAACAGTCGGTTCCAGGCAGAGCTGTGCGCTTGGAGACTTCTAGACAAAGTGCGTTGGAACAGACGGTTCGTGCACTTTGGCCTGGGGTGTACAGTGCGAATAGTCTGTGCACTTGGAAGCGGCTAGACTGGGCAGTCGGTCGGTCCGTGCGCTATTCGAGCCAAGCCGGAATTGCACAGTGGATGTCCATGTGTTACGAAGTGAGGGCGAGGCGAGCGTAGCTTACAGCGTGCTCCGGCTGGGACTGACGCAGTTGGAGGCAGAGGAACAGCCTGGGAGGGATGTTTAACGGTTTGGGGAAATATTGGACACGTTACTGATGTTCACTGTAGTAGTAGAGACACAAGTTGTTGTTTTTTCTTAAGCCATATTATTTGTTTATTCTTTGACTAGTCAGCGGTCTCTTAAAGAAGTCGCGCTTGACTTTTGTAGTCGATTAGTCGACTAGTCCATGCCAGCCCTAGTCTTCATTGTCCTGTCTGTAATAATATCATGTTTGTTCACCAAATCCATTGGTCGTCTGTCTGTCTGTCTGTTTGTTGTTTTCAGCATTGTGTTAGCTGTTAGCATCGTGACTAACTTCAGGTTAGCATACTGACACGTTCGATCCTAAGAGCTGTAAAACCAGCAGAACAGCTGGTGACACCTGGGCCACAGACGTATCTTCTTCAAAAGCTGAAGCTAATTAAATAAAATGTGTTTCATTGACTAGAATTAAAGACTTATGCAGAGCCCATAAAAACGTTATATTACAATTGGGTTTAATGTATTTATGTATTTGCAAGTTTAGAGTTAAAACAGATTCTGATCTAGCCCAGAATGAGGTCTACGACTTGTTTTTGACTCAGTTTTTTTTTTTTTACAGCAGGTGTTAATCCACCAGATGAAGCTCAAATTAGAGAATTGTAAAAGCTGCCACACACTTTAAACATAAGTGTGTGTAGAGAAGCTGACAGGACTTGATTCAGTGAAGCGTGTTCAGCGTCTGAAACAAATAATAAAGCTCCAACAGCAGCTCGGATCAATCACCAGCGCAGAGATTCACAGAACAAACAAACAAGAGCTGTGAGAAAAGTAAATACATGATTGTTACTGATGAAAATGACTCGTTTGGTAGCACAGACATTATTTTAAAATATCATTGTGCTTCAAAGGCAACACGGTGGCACAGTGGTTAGTGTTCTGGCCTCGTAGCAAGAAGGTCCCCGGTTTGATTCATGTTGGGTTTGCGTGTTCTCCCTGTGTCTGTGGATGTTTCCCCTAAAACATGTACAATAATCTTCAGCTCCTCCAAAGGACTGCACCATCTTCTCTTTTGTGTTTAAGGTAAATTGGCCTAATTAACTCTTTCAGTGCCAGCCCTGTTCTCACTTTGACCGCCCTTCCCTGCCTGGTCTTTTTGCAAATTTTAAACAATAGTGATAGCTCAACAAAGAATTTTGTGCAACTAGAATCATGACATGCTGTACATCAAATGAGACCATAAAAAAAAAAAGTTTTTCTATATTAATCAGTTCTTTTTATAGGGATTTAAAATGCCTAGTTTTTATTAGAGTTCAGCGTTTGGTGAGAAATTTTTGAGTTAACGTCCTTTTTCTTAAACAAACTTCATGTTAGTGTTGTTTTGATCTGTTCAACTTTTTGGTGAAAGAATATGATCTAATACAATGAAGTAAAGTTTTCAGGATACAAAATATAAGGTTTACATGATTAAAACATTGAGGACAAGTGTCTTTTTCATCTTTAAACCAACAAAATCTGTTACAGACGAGAAGAAAGCACAGCAGTTTTCTACTTTATAGATTGAGCATCTTTCCTGGAGCATAGATTATATTTAACCCCCCAAACATGAAGAAATACAATAGTTTAACTTCCTCTGACACTTTTGGATCGCTCACAGAAGAGGACGTTTAGTTTCTTTTGACAAGTTATTCTGTTGTTTTTGAATGGCTGTGATCCAGTGGCGGTACCTGAGCGGAGAAGGCTACCCTCATTGCAACCTAATGCAGGCCAGTTGACCAAAACAAAACGCAATAAATGCTATAAAGCAGTGCTGCTCAAAGTGAAACAAACTCAGCCCGCTAGGGCGTTTGGCTCGCAAAGGGGTTCTCAGGTTTGTTAGGACAATCTTTTCAACTAAAGTTTGTGGTAAATAGACTACAAAATGAGATCAAATCCTAAGAAAATTAAGAAAGACAATTTAATCAATTTATGTTTGGCCCTCAGCCTTTCGTTTAAAGTAATACATTTTGGCCCATCGAGGAAAAAATGTGCTAATTTTGGCCCACCAAGGAAAAAAAAACTACAAAAAAACCATCCCTGCTACATACATATTTACAAATTGAACTCTATATTAAATACTGTTATTCCAAAAAGTGCTCATGACATGACAATTCCAAAGTCATGGATAAGAAAATGATACAAAACTCCTCCAGTGTGCTTCCTGTTTATCCATAAAAAGGCAAAATGAAGACTAAATCTGCACTTACACCCACAGACTTGGGTTCCAGTTTTCTCTCGACTCATTCTTCTGCTCTATAGCTTCCACACACTCAGGGCTTTGGTACATTTTTCTTCTTTGTTTCACAGAGAGCAGCTCCTCCTCCTGTTGGCTCCTGAAGTGTGCTCACGGGTCTCACTTCTGACTGCTGCAGGAACACTACGCAACACTGAACATGTCACAAAAACACTTCCTTTTACACTCCACATGTTAAAAGTGCCACTGCCAGTGCAGGCTTTGTTCTAGTCTTTCTTTGTTTGCAGCTGGAAAAATGCTAAAATATTCAGTGACATTTCTAAACCTCCTCGAAGTGTAAAATAAATGTAGTGTTTCTTTTATGGCTTAGTGATTAAAACTTGTGTCTCGGTTGGTCTACACAGTCTATTAAGTACACTTTATTGTCCTGATGGGAGAATTTGTCCTCCACATTTGACCCGTCCTCCTCTGTGGCGTCTCTTCAGGAGCAGTGAGCTTCACACTGCAGGGTCCAGGCACAACTAGACTTTTTGCTATGGCTTGGTCAGGACTGACAAGGTTCATACAGATTTTAACCTAAGATTATCCATTACTTTTCCATGACTTTGACAACATCCCCATATATGCTTAAAAATCACTTCATAAACTGACAGAAACTTTTAGAATTTCTTAACATAAATACATGACTGTTACAAAATATGACCAAATGTAGTGCCTTTAAGTTAAGTTTCTGTCTATATGTTTTTGTTGTTGTTTTTTTTTTTTTACAACACAATTTTATAAACGTGTTATTCACGTTTTTAACAGTAGGATTGCTTGCAAAATCTCCAGAAATTTAACTCTGAATCCATAATATTTTTGAATTTTCCGAAACTTTTCCGGGGCCTGGAATTTAGATTACACATTTCTATGGCTTTTCCAGGTTTTCCATGACTGTACAAACCCTGGACTATAGCTATAGGATATATCCCTAACATGCAAGCTTTGTTTAGCCCTGAGGAAACTCACCCAGGCACAGGAGAAACACATTACCTCATCCTAGGTATGTATAATCCTTTTTTTTTTGACCACTGATACAGTATTATAGCGTCGGCTGACAAAACAATTTTAAACACCACCATCGGCCAATGAAAACCCTTATTGGTCGATCTCTACTCATAAGAGCTTGTATAGTTCCTTGAGTTGTAAAAGTAGGTCCCAGATCATTTCTTTACAATTGTAGAATACATTTACCATATGTTATTGATTCTCTTTTTGCATTTAAGGGTTTCTGATGCGCTGTGTTTTCTCCAAGTAAATCATTGTTTGAATAATTGTGTTTTCAATTATGATTTTGACAGTTGTCATTACCATTTTCACCATAATTGAGCAGCCCTAAATAGACATATATACATGCACTAATGACGTTGCAATGAAAGAAAGTTGCTTTATTTAAAAAACAATATCTTGGCTTGCTAAAATCTCATGAAATAAAAGATATTATCATGAGTTTAGCACATTTCACTTGTGAAGAAAAATTGTCTGTCAGTGGAACAAGACTTTTTGTACTAAAAATAGGAAAACACATCTTGTTCCTAAAAAACATAACTCGTCTAACTTGATTTAACCATCTGCAAAAGATTTAATTTGACAAACACAATCTGCACAAGCTAAAATAAATAGTTTAAGAGATCTGAACTTAAGAATTTGCAGCATTGGTCAAATTTCATAAAAACCTCACACTGCCTTTTGAGACCTAAACCACTAATCATTTAATTAAAATAAATAATCAACTGAATAATTGAGCACTAAAACCAAAAGTGTGAAGGTGACTTACAACAATAGGTTACCATGGCAATAATCTCTCTAGTCAATAATATAACCCATTATATTTCTTCAGAAATGTGACCCAAACTGATCTCCAATCCAGTGACTTTACCAACAAGCTTTCCATGGACTAAATGTATTAGTACAGACTTAATTAAAACGAAGACTGTCCCTAAAGCCAGCTCTGGGACGACATAAACTCCACCCGAGCAAGACAAAAGGTCCGCTCAGGAAACACGCAGCAGGTCCTATATCACAGGCCTCTTCTGTCTATTTACAAGCCATGTTTACTTAACACTGACTTTGAAAGGCTAGTTGTGTTTTAACAACCCAGCTGAGCGGCACAAATGGCCCCGGAGCTCCTGGCACGGCTCCCTTTGGCCTCTGAGGCGGGGGTTTGGCCGTTTTACATTCTCACTTCAGCGGTGAGAGCTATCAAATATAATAGCCCAGTTGCACTTTGTCACAACAGAAACAACAGTCATGAAATTTTAACAGCTCGAGGAAAAGCTCCGGGACGTAGAAGTAAAACAGAGACCCAGTCAGCAGACAGAGACACCACACATGTGATTAAGAGAAAGTGTTCAAGACAATAAACGTCATTTAACCAGGGCTTTGGGATCAACAACTCCAGCAGATCGACAGGTATCGTGATCGGCGTTTTGAGCAGCTCTGATGGAGCGCTGCAACAAGTGATTCAACTTATCACAAACAAATGATTTACTTCAATAACTGTCAACTAATTATGCAATCAAACAATCATTAACCGATCTTTAATAGATTTAAAAACATGAAATGAGTTGAGAAAAAACTCTGTCTGAACAGCAATTGCATGGTGGCGCAGTGGTTAACACTCTGGCCTCACAGCAAGAAGGTCCTGAGTTCGACTCCCAGACGGCATCTGAGAGCCTGTTCTTCCCCGTGTCTGTGTAGGCTTCCTCCAGGTGCTCCAGTTTCCCACTAAAAACATGTCCAGTAGTACCTCAGGACTACAGATGGAAATTATCTGCAAAGCTAGAATCTGATACATCATCTCTGCCCCTGTGCTTAATGTAATCGTAATATTAATCAGCCAGCTAATGATTCTAATTACAGAAATAAACAATAGTTGCAGCTGTTTGAAAAAAAAGAAAAAAATATTTCCGTCTCTACAAGAAATAGAACCTAAATTAGTCAAAATGCTTGAAATGTGGGTTCAAATCAAGCGATTTTAACTTGTCTTGAAATTCACTTTTTGCAGAGTGCCTTCATAAAGATGTTCCTTGATATGGTATTAAAATATGTTTATCTCCATGGAAACAAGCAGCCCAGACCTTTTTTTTCATGTCAGTACGTTACGAAAAGTCAAAACATAAAATAACCACAAATTCTGGTTGGTTTTAACAAGTAGATCTTAACCTGCCCCAAGTTCCAATCCTAAACTTACAAACTTACGCATTTCAGTCATTTGAAGCAAAGCTTACCTGTTAAAGAAAATGTCCCACGTGGCTTACCTGTTCAACCTAAAGAAAATGTCCCCACGTGGCTTAAACCAAAATTGTGGTTATTTTACGTTTTGGCTTTTCGTAACATTTTGGGGGAAAAAAAGGCATGAAAACTTGCTTATTGTACGTTTTTGACAGTTTTCTTCGAAGACTGTGTTGCATTAGGTCCAGCTAGGATAAGATCTAAGTTAGTTCATTTAAAGCAGGGTTCCCAAATGTTTTTGTTCCGAGTACTCCCTACATTTTGTTCCACACGCCAAGTACCCCTAACTTGTGCTTTTAGAAATACTGCCAATTGTTACTTTTTATTTTCTTGTTTATTAAAATGCTGGTTTAAAATGCCTCAAAAGCATTTAAAAATTATCACAAAGACCATTTTTAAATTCTTTCAAACTAAATTTTATCTTCTTTAAAGTCTAAAATCATTCCAAGTACCCCTGGTCGTACCCCGAGAGTCCACGTACCCCTGGTTGAGAAACACTGACCTAAAAGGTAATCACATAGAAACAGACACAGACAATCATTCAATATCTTATTTAATTACCAGGAGACTTTACATTTGATCTGCTCATGCATGTATCTGAAGAACCTGAAGAGAACAATAACATGGGGAGAACATGCAAACTTCACACAGAAGACTGATTTAACCCTAACACTTTGGTCTGACGCAGGATTCTAACCAATAATCTCCTTGTTGGAAAGCCAGAGCTCTAACCATGCACCATTGCTAAATGCCCTTGCTGTTTCTTTTATTTCTTTCTAACCTTTTCAGATTGCGCTGCATTCTGGACCAGCCACTCCACAGTCCTGTCCGGCGGATCTCTCGGGACTCTCATTCTCAGCTCGGGCAAAACTGTCAAGTCATTTTAGAGCCACACGGGACGTTTCTCGCGCCCGTCTCAGCCGCAGATGAGATGTCTTCAAAGGTCAGTGTGCGGCCTGTGTGCGGGAATGGGATTGTGGGAGTTTGAGTGTTTTGCAGGTAAGTAAACACGTGTGTGTGCGCTGCGTACTGAGCGGTGACCACGGTGTTTGTGCGTGTTGGGCCTCCTGCAGAGATCAGTGAAGTGTGAAGTGTGAGCCGGTCAGCGGGAGAAACGGGCTTAAACGTGAAAACAAAAGGACGGCTCAGGGGGAGGCCTCGTGTTACTCAAACATGCAGGATACATGCAAGAGCCACAGTATAAACTGATGGCCCTATACATAATAAGTATTTTATGAATGCTTTTGAACTTAAAGGTGCTACTATATACAGTACATAAACAGAAATATAACATTTTAGCTTTTTACATAAGTCACATTGTTCAAGCTCTATTCTAAATGTTTACAAGTGAATTGAGTTTATATGCCACAGAAATTTGCCACAAAGCTAACAACAATAGCAATGTGGCTAAAATCTTGTCAGTGTTTTTGATCAATAGCAGCACTAGAGAATGACCGATACAGGTTTTACTTTGGCAGATGTAGATACCAATATTTTGTCAGTCGATGCGATATCAAGGTTTTCAAGGCTGATTTGTGAGGCTGATTTTCTTATTTTAGCTTTAAAAGCACAGCTCGGGTGAGATACTATTATTATTATAAACTACTATTCACCAATGAGGCTCAAGTGTATTTTATGAGGATGCATTTATCCATCTTTTTCAGTTCTGATACAGATTTCGATGCTTTGGCTTTAACCATCTACCGATACTCGATATCAACTGATGCCAGGGGAAGGGCTGAAATTGTTTCTCTCTCTTATTAAAACATAAGGCATTTTGTCATACAACTGTTATTTACAGTGCAAGGCACAACTTCACAACTTAATCTGAATAAAATGGTCAATAATATAAGATGTTCTGGATCAACATCAGCCAGTAAATATGTGTCATTATGCCCAATTAAGGCATAACTATGATATTCATACGGGCTGGAACCAATACCATATGAATCAGGATACCTAATATTTACCAAGGAAGAATCATTTCATAGCGTCATTAAGGACACTCATATTGTTAGGGATGCACCGACACAGATTTTTTTCAGTTCCGATATCGATCTCGATACTTTGGTTTAATTATCTGTCGATACTGATATTAACCGATTCTAGTGAACAACTGAAATATCTGCCATATTGTGTTATGTAATTGTTATTTGTAGTACAAGTCAGTACTTAACCACTTAATCTGGATAGAATAACCAATATTATGAAACACAGACCAGACTGTAAATTAGTCACTATGTTCAATTAAATACACATAGCCAAGATCTCGATCCAGCAAAATTCTTTTGGATCAGCACCAATATCCAATCCCAGTATTGGATAGGTGTACCCTAGTATATTATCAACCAAACAAGCACCTATTACAGCTTGTGCTGCAGCAAAAGTCACAGAACAAGAAAAAAACTTAAAGACATAAAATCAAAACTATAGACTTAGGAATAAAGAGAGATAAAAGAAGTTTAATCATTTCTCTCCAAACCAGCTCAAACTCAGCTGATCACTGTTAGAAAAAGCCCAAACAAGTGTCTGATAAAATCGGCCAAAATTGATATACTGTATGATATATCCAATATACAAAAAAAATCTAAATATCGGCTATCCCATATATCAGTTTATCTCCAATTAGCACCGACGAATTGTTAGCATTCAGCAAAATTTATTGTGATTATTATTCAATGTGCTGTGAAAAAAACACGCAAGTCCTTTTTCTGCAATACCAGCGAGAGCAGCTGAAGACAGTGATTAAAGCTTCAGTCTTCCAGATCTACTTTGATATTTGCATGTTTAACTGATGAAGATAAGACATTACATTTCACTGATGCAGAGTTTACCAACATCAAAGACGAGTTAAAGAATAATGAAGACATAATGAGAGATCTGATGAAGAGATAATACAGAACATGGACTGTTTCTGTAACGAGATGAACTGTGGGTCGGAATCCTAAAGTGAACGCAGAATTAAACAGACTGAAACACGCACAACAAATAACAACTCTATCAGACAGATTATAACCTTAGTGATTGTCAGCTTTCATCAGAAGCATCGCAGCAGGTGTTATGTTTTATAAAGTTGTCATTCTCAGACTTATGAGCAACATGAGGGTCATCTGCCTGTCAGGTACAAAGAAATATTCTCAAAACAGCTCTGAATCGTTTGATACTGTTGCTTAGATCAAGGCGACAAAAGCTCTGGCCTCATAGCAAGAAGGTCTGGAGATCCTTTCTGTGTGGCGTTTGCATATTCTCCCTGTGTCTGTGTAGGTTTTTTAGGTGCTCCGATTTCCTCTACCACCAACAACATATCCAGCAGCTCCCCAGGACTATAGATTGAAATTAGCTGTAAAGCTCAAATCTGGTACAAGCATCTCTGCCATTGTGGTTAAAGTGAGGCTAAAAACACGCTCAGAGACTAACCCCGCCCACAACTGCACCTCAAACAGGTCATCTCAAAAAGTGGGAGATGCCAGAGGCCTTTTAAGAGACGCCCAGGTGGGTGTGAGCAGACATTGATTGACAGCACCAAATATGACCAGCGAGCTTGGTAAATGCATGGGTAAATGATATGAGTTTTGTGTGGGAGCGGTCCAGATCCTGACGTGAGGTTTGCAGTAGGGCTGCAACAACTAATCGATTTAATCGATTAAAATCGATTATTAAAATAGTTGTCAACGAATTTGGTCATCGATTAGTTGGCTAAAACTTTTATTATCAGTCCGCTGAGATCCAGCGGCTTTGAGTGGCACCTTCAGCGGCTTACTGAGCTCTCCTTCGGACTCTCACAAATAACAGACGAACAGAAACCTTGCGCATGTTTAGCGGACCTTTTAATCACAATAACAGCCGCGAGTCACCTTTCGGAGGTGGTATATAGCTTAATCTCATAAAGCTATGAGTTCGTTATTTCTCCGCGGGTGATCCGGCTGCTTTCAGCGCTTTAGACTCGCGGTAACTTTCTAGAAAAGTCCCGCGGTAAATCTAGCGTCTTTTTGATTTGTCTTTGCTGTTCCACGAGCTGCTACGTGTGCTTTGTGAGGTTTTCTCTGATAGAGTTAAAGCAGTCCACAGCGTCTCTCTCCCATGCTCTCTCCTCTCCCAAAAAGCAGCAGCCAGCAGGCTACGCCCCTTTCCCCCGTGTGTGAGTAACCATGGCGACCAGTTTGAGTGACAGGAGTGAGAGGTGAACACTCGCAAACTTAAAACTTTTAGATATGAAACAACAAATCATAATGATGATCTTAACAGGACCTAATAGATGCAAATGCTAACAGTAGGCCAGGCCTATGCATTTGATGCAGCAGCAAACACTTATTAGTTTTAATCTGACATAAAACAAGTTAATCTCATTTCCTCATTCTTTATAGAAGCTTTAAAATATTATGAGCTCATAATAAAAGCAGCAGTCATCAATGACGTTGAATAAAATCGATTAAAATCGAAATCGTCCAAAGAGGTCCAAAAAATGGAGATTTTATTTTTTGGCCACATTGCCCAGACCTTTAATAACCACATTAAAAGAAGTAGCTAGATAGCAAAATCTGGTTATTCTACTTTATTTTTGTATTTTCTTTTTTCAAGAAAAGCCCAGTGTGTTCATTAAGGGCACACAAGTTGTCTTTTGCATAAATACATTTAATAAAATGCAAAACATCTTATATTTATTATTTTGTCATTTTTATCCGATTAATCGATTAATCGATCCAATAATCGACAGATTAATCGATTATCAAATAATCATTTGTTGCAGCCCTAGTTTGCAGCTGAAGAAGCTGTACAGCACTAGTCTAGTGGATTACTTGCACGTCAAGATTTATTTATATTTACTTTGCAAACCTTATGTATGAATCCTTTGCTTTAGTCTACATAAGCACATGAGCTTGTGATGTATTTTCTAAAAATGAAAAAGTCGCCACTGACGCGAGTTTCGAACCTGCACAATATTGCTCCTCGCAAAACTGACTTAGCTAATTGAGCCAAATGACTGATGATGTCACTGCACTGCGGGTGATCGCGTTCCAACTCTCAACAGCAGCGGTGTCAGAGGGAGTTTAGAAACCCACCTGGGTGGCTCTTTTGTCGCGTCAACTCACTGTGAAATCTGCTTTAGACCTTGGTAAGTTCTGGTTTAGATCTGGTTTAATGTTGAGATACTGCAGGTTCAGATTTGGTTAAGTTATTTAATGTTAATTTAGACATGTATACAAATACACTGCAGCATTAGTTATTCACTTTCTAGTCCTGTGAATATTTGGTGCAAAAGTGGTGACGTCATAACTGCCCAGAAACCATGGTATTCAATAAATCTGGCCCTCTGGAAAGTTAAGTTAAATAGCCAAAGAAAGTTTAAACTAACACATAATAACTTTATAGATCTGGTGATTGTCCTGTCTTAAATTCGTCCAAAACTCCCTGATTCCAGTTTGGGCCACACATCTCACCCCTGAGTATTTACGTCCACAAAAACAGTCTTTTCCACTGGACCCGCTGCTCTGCTGATTACACACATTTGTCTTGCATTTAGCCAAGTGTGGAGTACGAAAGGGCATTCAAGTAAGCAGGAAGTGGACAAATGAGTTTCTGGCTCCCAGCTCAAGTCATTTAAACTTCTTAAGATTGGTCCGTTCAGAAGGTCAGGAGTGGAGTTTCCTGAAAATCTGAAACTCAAAGATTGATCGGTTTAAAAGTGTGGCTATCGGGTTAAAGAAGGACTTTTGTGGAGCTTTGCAAATTTGTCCTCAAAATCAAACTTAACCCCATAAGGAAGCAGCATTTTTCCACTAAAACCTGACAAATATTGTCTAAAATTCAAACACAGTCTATTTCTGATCCTTTGGAGCACAACAAATGGCTGGAGTCTTTGTGAAACTGAGGCTCTACAGTTTTGTCTTTTGAGGTCTAATTGTTTCCAATTATAAAGGAGAACTAAACCTGTACAAAAGAAAATCAGAAAATGATTTCCACCTAAAAATTGTTGGTAAATATAAACAGCTGCATAGCTAGGGCACTATCTGGGGCAAGTTTGAGCTCATTTAGGGTTTTTACAATTCCTCTTCAGAAGCCGAAAGTAATTTAATTTAAAAAGAAAAAGATTTAGGAATAAAATAAGTTTAAAAAGTGTAGCGAGCCATTAAAAGTCCTACTAAGTCTTAAGAAAATGTTTAGATATTTTTTGTCAGTATTTGACCAAACAGTGAGCCATCTAAGAATGGCTGATTTGACTGTAACTAAGAGGATTACATCTAATTTTTCTTCTAAATATATAGAAAGTAAATAGATTCATTTATGAGAAAACTAACAAAATTGTCCCATTGGTTCTTACGGGGTTAAACAAATTTATAGCAAATATTTCAAGAGGCCACTGAGGCATTCTTGTGGATGTGATTTTCACAACAAATTAAAACAAACGGTCAAACGTTCAAACCAGAAAAATGCATTTTGAGAGGATTTAACTCAACATGGCAAGCACACATTACAGCAGCCTCTTCGACACTGCTGATTCACCGAAACTTCACGGAGCGTCTGTTCAAATCCAGATCTCAGAAGGGCTATTCAATAGCCCACGGGGGCTGTATGCTGGCCACTTGAGAATGGGCCAGGACTGGGCAATGTAAAGAAGCAGGAAACAATCCGTATCTGATTTACAGTGAACAGTGGTGTATACACAAATAATGCTTTGAAATAAAGACTGCCATAATAATAAACGGCAGGACTGGCACATTTCATGGTGAATCTGGTTTTCAGTCGCCTGCAGTACTTTTAATTCAACTTCATCAGCTAAATTCACTGATATTTGTTTTGTTCACTTTTGTTCTGTTCACAATTGTTTTTAGTTTGTTCCAAATTGAGTTCACCTTGAAGTAGCAAATATGTAGACTAGAGTCATAGGTTTAGCTATCCTTTATCTGTTGTTCTGCTTGCTACGTTCTAGTTTTCATTTTCTCTGCTAGTGTAAGCCTGTTAAATGACGGCAATTTAGACTTATTTTCATTTACTAAACATAAGTTTTGTGTATTTTTTTATTCGGCCATAGACCATAGTCCTTGTCAGTGTAAAATAATTGAATAGCCTGCTGTAGAGCAATAAAACAGACGCAGCATTAGTTATTATCACTATAGAAACAACTCTGGTCTTGGGCACAATCTTGCGTCAAAAACTGCGATGTATTGTGCAACTGCCGCCACAAGCCATGGTCTACGATAAATCTGCCTCTGAAAAAAAGTTGAATAGCCTGCTGTATGGTATCTCTTCTTTAAAGTTACAATTTACAAAACGTCCTAGTTATTGGCATTCTAATTCCAGCGTCTCTTCGAAGGGCATCCCACATTTTCTTGAAAAATTCCTTTTTGTTCAATATTGATCAAAACAAACTATGAAGCAACTGGAAAAGTTAAAGATAAAATCACATTGTGTCTCTCTTATTCAGAGTCAGATCAGCCTCTGGGAATGAACTCATTTCTACTGTAAACTCACAAATAAAAAAATTCACCGAACTTCAAAAAATGTGATAGGACTTTTGCATAGGCTCCGCCAAAATTTTTCGGAGTAATTTTATGTTCTTAAAACTATTTTTACCTTAATACCTTCTGCTTTTGAAGAGGAATGGTCTCAACACCAACTACCAAACAGAAATGTAGCGGAAATTGATCCTGTTTTTCCTTTGCTTGGAGAGTTCTCACTTCTGATCAGAGCATGTTAGTCATCAGAACCTTAAGCTACAAGGAGAGAGTTTTAAAAAGACTCCAGACATTTACTTCTGCTCCAAAGGGCCAGAAACAGTTCTAGTTTAGTCAGACGTGTGAGAAAAAAATAGGACAGAATTTGAATAGTTTATTTGGCTGTCATGTTCTGTCAGATGTGTCTGGAGTGAGGGGTCACCAGAGTGAATGTAAAGTCTGAATGTATAAGTCTGATTGTATAGAGGTTATGCAGGTGATAATTTTATTCCAAAAATGCTTAGCAACTTTAGAATGAGTGGCATTTCTTCATTTTTCTTTGTTGTCGAGGCAACGGCTTTTCTGCACAAAGTTGTCTGCTAAACAGTTGATGATTTAGGACATTTTAACTGCAAAATGATCTTTTTTAAGAAAAAGGTAATAAGTCGATGTGTGTGATTTCAATGTCTGATAAATGTGAGAGAAGTTAAGTCTTGTTTTTGCATGTTTTGCTCCAACTGTTGACTTGATTTTCTTTGTTTACATGTCAGTTACAACCAATGCTCAGTAGACTTGTTGTGGGTTGAATTTGTTACAAACTGTACTTTAGTTTTCCTGTTTTAGCTGTTTATTGAACTCTTACAAGAGAAATGTCCTTTCTCTCCATTGACTCTAATGCATTCTTGCCACTCAGCACTCACAGTAGAATGCTGCGATGTACCATGCATACCTTATATCTGATTTATGTCTGAATGTTTATTTGAGAATGTATATGTGTCTGAATGTATGCATGAGTGAATGGGTGAAAGAGTCCTTGATGTGATGTAAAGCTCCGAGTGCATTGAAAAGGTGGAATAAGAGCTGTATAAATAGAAACTCTTTACCATGTTGCATTTAAAATGAAAACACTTCATGATGCTTTTAAATGGTCATGGATATTATGCATTCAAGGTGACCAGACTAACCACGATTTTCAATTAACCTAATAGTCTTGGCAGATTATTTTAATACAATGAAGTTTAAAAAAAACAGTGATTGAGCAAATGAGCATTTGAGAAGAGAATAACAATTAAGCTCCTGTTCTTCATGTTGAATGTGGCCATAATTGAGCAATTAGCAGAGGCTACTTAAACGACTGCAGCAATTAAAGCTGTGAAATGACATGTTGTCGAGGCTGTTCCAGGCTGTGAGATCAGACTCCGAACATTACTCAATCTAATGGATCATTATTAACACATGTTTGTGTCCCCCTGAGGTTATCAATCAGGAGAATCATTTAATTATCAACATGTCAGAATGTTGGCAAAGAAATGAGAAGGACACGGACTAAAATGAGACAGAGTTAACAAAAACAATGTTCAAAACACTTGCCTGACTGTCTCTCCAAATACAGAGGAAGCAGGCAATTATTTGTTTTGTCTTTTGAAAAAGATTAAAAAAAAAAAAGCATCATAAAAAAGATGGGTCTTATACATTTGGACCAGAACTAACAAAAACCTTTATAAATATCTGTTTTTTTAAGGCTCTACGATGGTTACTTTCAGTGCATTTGAAGCGTAGACGTTTCTGAATCTCGACTGAATTCCGACACCAGCTCTCCTGAGGAACCATGACTTTTTGATTTGTGTATTTGGCAATGTAAACTGTGTTTGGACTTTTATTTGCTGCCTTATTTCAATAGACGGATTATTGCTCCATGCTGAAAGAGACGTTGTGCATCAGGTTGACTGGAGAAACTTCTTTGATTAAAACAACAACGCAGCTGTTTGGATCAGGTCTGAACCGGTCTGACAGACGTGAGGCTCCTGAAGCTTGACACAGTGTTATTCCATTCCCATCACTAATATTTACACAAGAGAAAACTACAGAGTAACGGACATCTTTTTGTCTACTTGAAGAACTCGATTGGACCAACAAAATAAAGTAAAGAAATCAAAGCAAAAGCATACAAAATGAAGGTGACACAAACAAGTTTAGGTTTTTGTCGAGTGAACATGTCCAACACAGTCTCACAAGAAAGCGCCCATTTACCACGACGCAAAAACTGTGTATTATGAGCATGATTTTATTCCTGTTTTGCTACTTATGTTACGCTGTACATTTAGCACGATATGAAAAAGCATAAAAATACACGAGTTTGGGTTGAAGCCACGTGGGGACATTTTCTTTAGATGTAACGGGTAAGTTTAGGCTTCAAGTTACTAAAATGGGTAAGTTTAGGTCTGGGGCTTGAATCAGGGTTTTGTTAATATTCATAAATAAGAACACGTCTTAACAACCACCATAGAAATGAACTTGGACTGTGACATGAACCATAATTACGCAAAACAGCCGTGAACTCGTGCTAATCATATGAAATTTACATGTTCTGTAAAGTCGTGGTAAATCAGGTTCACATGTCAGACAGTTCTTACAGGTGAATACATTTTAATTGTCTTGGGAACATGACTCCTGCTGCATTACACAGACGTATGAAGAAGCACTGTCTGTCTCACCCTCATGTCAAATCTCTTACAGAGCATTATTCAGCCGCCCTGGGCCGGTGTTGGAATACAAATTATCATTGTATGTTATTGCTCGAGCTGTGCCAAAAAACAAAGATCGTTAGGTCGTAATCTTGACTTTGCCCAGTCTAAATAATAAACGTGCACATTTTATTTGACAATTTAACAGCTTGAGTACGAGCAGGTTTTTTCTGCCAAGAACAGTAACTTTCTGTCCCACATAAAATCAAATGTGGATGTCAAATACAAAAAAATACAAAATACAAACTGTAGGAATCCTGACACTCCGTTCTAGTTACCTGAAGTTTAGGCAGCTGTCCATGTTTCTAATAAGAAGGACAAAAATGTAAGTAGAAAATATGGATCGATATGGAGGAAAAAAAAGTCACAAGATAAAACGGATCAGGGCCATAACGTGATCCGACAACTATAGATTTCAACAGCGGATCATCGAGTTCTACAGACGATGGATTGTTTTTGCAAACTGGGACCTACAAATATTAAAGACAGAAGAAAGTCAGGCCATTTCTGCGGTACGCCATTTTGACAAAAAAAAATTGTGCAGCTAAACCGAGTGAGTCAAGACTTACATTATTAAGCTGCAGATGTATTGATTTGTATTTTTGTTTTGGCAATTCCAGGATTAATTAGGTTATTAGGCAGAGTGAGGAGAAAATGTTAGCAAATGCCTTTCATATCAGTCTTTGAATGAGTTGTGGTTTAATAAAAGCAAAATCTAAAGCTAATTTAACCAAGGTTAAACTAAAATTGTTTTCAGGTGTTAATCACAATGACATGAGAGAATGAGCTTATACCGTGTACAAAAGCTTCTGAGACAACGTGTTTTCACTTTTGTCTCAATATTAAATTGTTTAAATCAACAGTACGAGTAAGCGTTTTATGTCCAGGGCTGTAAAGTCTAAAATATTTCACACATCAGGGAAATGTTTTAATGAGAAGAGAAGGTGGAAAGAGTATCAAATGTCCAGAAATTGCAGATTCAGACCATGATTTATCCAAATTCGTAAAATGGTAATGGAGTTGTTTTTTTGGACGTACAATTATTTACAGCCTAATTTAATGCCAAGGATAAATCAAAGAAGCTAAATTTTAGGCTTCCTTCCATTAGATTCAATGGTAGCGTCAACGTAGTAATGGCGGTCGCAGAGCTCTATGGATATTAGTTTGTCGTGAACCGTTGCTATGGCGATAGTACTACACATTAAAGCGTAATGGTAACACAACCAGACCAGAGTAGAGCCGTGTAGGCCTAGTAAAACCATAGACATATAATTAGTAGACGCGCAGTTTGTCTCTGATGCTATCGAACACTTAGCATCTGAGCTAGTCCGGTTTGTTTTGTTTTTCTATAGCCGTTAGCATTAGCCCACAAAATACACAAGTTATGGAAAATGTAGAGCGTATCAGCTGGTACAAATCTACCGACCACGTGTAGCAGAGGTCAAAGGTCAGAGCCTCACTACAACTTACTGTTGAGTTTACAAACATTTTAGTGTTTAATTACAGGCAAGGTTAGTGTGTAAAACTGCTAACGACTAGCGAACTTCACAGAAAATTCTGATCAAGTGAACCATTTAGGATTTTTATAATCACTAAACATCGTCTTTTACATGTCACTAGTGAAAACAGCAGAAAAAATAAAATTAACATTCCATCTTTTCCATCGGAAAGTGATGGAGTTTGAATAGGATTTTGTGCCAATGTGAATGTTTGAGAAGTATAATCTCACATCGTCAATGTTGTTTAATAAAGCTTGATGAGAAACAAATCAGTTTTTTGCTATTTAAGCTTGTTTTATCCATAAAAGTGCAACTTCAGCCATTCTGTTCAATTGATTTGCATCGTCATATCTACCGGAAGAACATAGCGTTGCGCTGTTATGTTCATGTAGCAACAGAGTAGAGCTGCTGATTGCGCGTCTACTAATTTAATATCTATGTCGTGGAAACAAGGCAAGAATTATTCACAGGTTGATGTTGATTCAGAACAAGTTGTATATATATTCACATAAAGGTGTTACATTGTTACTTGTACAATAAATAAAAGTTACAAAGCACCATATGAACATTTTTCTGTGTTTTGAGAACAATATAAATTGAATATAATTAATTTATTTTATGGGTTTAATTTAATATATTTTACATTAACATCAGTTTATATCAGATATCAGTAAGTACCTAATGCCAGTGCATCGAAATTGATATCGGAACACAAAAAGGTGAATTGGAGCGTCCCTCAATTGTTGCAGTTGCAATGTTGTAGGTCTGCATTTAAGCATTATATTAGCTGTATAATATCCTACCGTTTTGTGATGTGCTATTGGCAGATTCTTTTAAAAAAACAAAAGCCAAGCTAGCCCCAAAAGCTGACTGAGAGCGGAAAAATGGAGAAAGTGTATTGATGCATTGAGCCTGGAGAGGAAAAGTTTGACACTACATTTTGTGCATCTGCAGTAAAACGGCCTCTTTCCATCTCTGCTGCCGATAAGAGCAGACGGAGGGATATTTATTCAATCACAGAGCGCACACGTTGGAAAAAAAAAAACAGGGCCAGGGGTGGAAAAATTGGAATTCTCACAAACCTGGAAAGATTCTGCAGTTAATTAAGATAAAACGATTCAATCCAGTGGAGATCGGCCGTTCTGATTAGCAGCCAGCCACGGAATTCCTCGACATTTTGATGCGAGACAATCTTTTGCATTTTCAATTACACACTCCAACAGCCCTCTAACTACCAAAACCAAGCTCATTTGCATGATTGAAATATAATTATGGTGCGCCAAAACAAGCTTCTGTTTGGGTTCCTGTTACAATCTCCTCCTGATTTCTCGCTCAAATCCATCGGAGTCTGACTGAAGAGGGAAGAAAGCGGGCGTTCTGTTGAATATACAGATATGGCACGCCTGTTAGGTTGACAGGGTTTAGACAGATGTAAAGCTGTAATTAGGTTGAGAGCGCTCTGGAACATCACACGGGGACAGTTCACAAGAGCATTCAGCAGAAAGGGAAAAAAGGAAAAGAAATAATAGCAGGGCAAACAGGCATTGGGTTAATCTAAAAGGCATGACACGATAGATTAACTAATAAGTGAGGATGTGAAGATGATTAGGTTAATCGATAGTTGTGATTATTCCAGAAAAAAGCTGATGTTTGGTGCAGATGTGTTTTAGCTCAGAGTTTTGCTACAATAAAAGTAAAGATTTGAATTTGCAAACCTTGTTATGACTTAAAATTAAATTATTGGTATCTGCAACAAATAATAATAAAATGCAAAAAGGCACAATTATTTCAAGGTAAAGAAACTTTTTTTTTTTTTTTCAGGAAGTTGACGTGTTCGAGAAAGAGAATGAAAGAAAATGGCTAAATCGTGAGGTTTTATTTCACAATAATTGTGATACTAAAATTTGATATTCCTTCACAAACTATATAAACTGTAGCAGCAACACAAGCCAGCGCTGTTGTCAGCTAACTACAAGAGTTTATCACTGTGTGAAAACAAAAGTTCTGCTGCTAATTTAACATTTGTGAAAGAAGTTTGACTTCACAACTCAAACATGTTACATTCAGGTGAGTGAAAAAACACTCAAGCTTAAGAAGCCAGACGTCCGTTAGACCAGTTCAGACCTAATCCAAACAGCTGCTCTCATCTTGTTTTGTTGTTTTAATCAAAGAAGTTTCCCGAGCCAACTAGATGGACAGTGTCTTTTGCTATAATTAACAAAAAGAAAGCAGGATTCGAAAAAAGAATAAGTAAAATTGGCATGTGTTTCTTTTATGGAAAACTAAGCAAAACAAACGATAAAAAGGTTCCCAATACCCCAAATAGTAATATGTCTCATTACAGAGGGATTATCAATCAACATCACTTTCCCCTATAGAGTGTATGTCATCCGCAGTCTTTAAGGCCAAGGTATATCAGGACACTTTGCTGCACAACAAAATGGACATCAAATGTCCCTGACAGCGCCCATAGTATACCAGATATACCCTCTTGTCTGCACGCATGTTATTAAAAACTCTTTTAAAATAATCCTAAAATTTTCCTCACTCAGTGCGAGCCCAGTTCATTGAAAAATGTTTTGTTGCGCAGGTTTACCATGCAGCAAGTGACAGACCTCAGGCCGCTGTACTTTTCTGTGCATGAACCTTTATCACATGCGTGCACCAACACAGCAGCACAAGAAAGCGTATTATATATATTATATATATTAATATAATATATTATATAATAATATAAAAATATATATATATTAGGACACATAAACAGAGTATGATGAGCACGATTTCACGCCATATATTGCACAATATAAAAAAGGGTGTCTAATTTATAGCTTAAAATTAACTTACTAAAATGAGAAAGTTTAGGGCTGGGGCTTGGGATAGATAAGATTAGGATAAGGACTTCATATTCAATAACACATCTTTACAACCCCATAACTGGGTCTTCAGGCACTTTACATTTACTCAAAAAAAACAAAAACTTTTGACATGTCCTGTTATGACGTGTATATATGACTTTCTTGTAAGATCGAGTTGGTTTCACAGCACCTGAGTATCATCACAAATTTAGCAGATATACAGTATTTTCAAGAAACCAAAACTGGCACAAATGAGTACTTCTTTTTTCTCATGCCCATTTTCAATACCAACTCTAAATATGCAAATATGTCAACTTTAATTTACTTTCAGCAGTAAAAACCACAGAGACACGTCCATAAACTTGCCCCTGCCCCTCGTGCTTACCCTGGAGCTGGATTAACATAACCAGGAGAGCTAAGCAGATGGCAGTTATGACACGGCCGTATCTTTTTGGGTCGCGGGCAGCACATTGGTCATTCCGGTTGTGGAGGGTAACGGTTCTCCGCAGACACAGATGGTGCGCGTCCCACTGCTCTCCATTATCAGCAGCTGGAGACCTCCTCTGGCACGATCGGTCTGCGCTGGGATCTCAATTACGCCCCACTGTACAAACCAAATATGCACGGTCAGCTTTTCCTACCAGGGATTAACTGTATTCACACCGGTAAACTACGAATCCCATCGCTCCAATCCCATTGCAATAAACAGAGATCATTAAACGAAGATATTTTCCAGCGCGGTTTGCAGATGTGATGCTTTGTTTTGGATTTGGAGATGTTTTTTGAGTTATGTTCAGCTCATGTATGCAAATCTAATAATAGAATCTCTCATTGGAAAGTACATCAAATCCACGTTTTACAGCCTGGTCATCTTTATTACATTTATGAAGCTTGCATAATTTATTTTACAACCACAACCTCTCAATTTTATGTACAAGACTGATGTCAGGGGAAAGTAAATACAGTATATTATTCACTTCAAAGCCACAGTGAAGCAGTCTCTCATTGCTCACATGTTCTCCTTAAAACCTCCTTGTTACTGAATTATTGTTAAGGTAAACCTTTGTAAACATGTAAATTAATATGATTAGCACATAGTTCACGGCTGTTGTGCGTAGTTATGGTACGCGTCACAGTCCCAGTTCATTTCCACGATGGTGTTAAGACGTGTTCTTATTTATGAATATTAACGAAATCCTGATTTTAATCTTAACGTGCCCTGAGTCCCAGACCTAAACTTACCAATTTCAGTAACTTGAAGCCTAAACTTACCCATTTCACCTGAAGAAAATGTACCCACGTGGCTGCAACCAAAACTCGTTTTCTTTTAACGCTGTGAAATCTCGTGTCATTTTTACTTTTACACTTTCATATCGTGCTAAATGTAGTACTACAAACACAACTGTAACTCATACTCAAAATACGCTGTTTTTTGTCGTAGTAAATGTACGCCCTCTAGTGATACTGGTGTGGACCTCACCAATGCTCATATGCTATAGCTTCAAGCGGCGTGAACGTCAGTCCAATAAAACATGGTCTTAGGCCTATTTAACAAACTCAAACATAACTTATGGGTCTTGAGTTTCATTCATCAGTGAAGAAGCTTCATTCAAAGTAAGAAAAAGGCGAAAGACAAGTACAAAAGTGTCAATAAACACAGTCATAAACACATCTTAACTACACAAACGATGCTCATGCGTCAGGGTCAGCTCCTCCTGCGTGATCTAAACCGTCTGAAGCTTGAGCTTCTGTGCTGTCATCTGTGAATGCTGCGATTTGACAAGGACCTCAAACGAAGTCGCGCCTCCGCAGAACAACAGTTCTATGCAGTTTTAATATGTGCGGGTTCGGGTCCTGAACTTTAAGTAAACTTTTCGGGCCAAGTGGGTCGGGTAAATTTAAAATCTGGGCTGGGCAGGACCGAACCAACACTGGTTCATACTTGATCGAAACAGCTAGTTCTGGTCCTGTTTTGTTGTTTTATTCAAAGAAGTTTCCTCATGTAACCAGACGGAGAGCGGGTCCTTCTGCATAACGCTTGCGCAGTAGGCGGAAAGTTAGGTCGACCGAAAATGTCATTATATAGACGCTTTCTTGCAAAAAACGTCTTACCAATCTTTCAAATGCAACTTGGGTCAGATACTTTTTCAGTCTTTAGCCACATCTCCATCAGTCGACTAATCAATAGGCAGGTAATTGTTTTAGTCTATCAAAAACATTGCTTGAAAGGTACCTTTGTTTTTATTTTTCCATATTGTAATATATTATTAAAGCTACAAAAAAACATGTTTAAATGTCTCGCTTATGCCAAAGAAAATCCACTGGAACTGAAAGCTATGTTGAGTTTATTGCAGAGCGAACGCAGCGGCTCCTGACAAATGAATGTGTTCCGCCTCACATTTGGACACAATTGCATCCCACAGTGAAGAAGATGGCATTTAGGATTTGCACTTTCTCATTGCTTATTGGTCCTGCTGTCTGTGGCGTGTCCGATGTGCCGCAGAGTTCACCAGGAGCATTTGTATGTGCGATTTCAGTCCAGCCGCATTCACATAGACACATTCAAACTCCATTAATCATGACTTGTTCTGAGCAGCTTTTCTTGATGGACTTATTTCCATTCAGCAGTGAGGCACAACCCGCCGCAGGCATTTCAATGTTCCTGCGCCGAAACATTCTTCTTCATTACAATACAAAGCAACACCACAAATATGACCTGCACCAAAACAACTGCATCCATTTTACCACAGCACAGAACAGAGTCTTTGGTAGAAATGGGAAGATTAACCAATTTGCACTAAAGACATTATTTATTTTGATAGTGTACAACATTAAAGGAAACACATTTTTTTCTGTTCTAATGTTACTTTTGCATCTGAAACACAGCTGTAGTTCTGTCTGTGAGAACTTTTTTTCTCCTCTGAGCCTCAGAAAGCACTGCTCTGAATGTTCCTGATCTGTGATGTCATAGGTAGATTTCTGAGTTCTTCTGCACTGGTTTTAAGTTCATAAATCATACTGCCAATGTGACAAGTGAGCACAGGAAAAAGTTAGTTGTATTTAGACTAGGACTATTCAACATAAGGCCCAGGGGCCAGATTAGGCCCTCCAACCAGTTAAATCCGTCCCCTGACCCATCTTTGAAAACCATTTATAAAATGTTTTTTTTATTGCTCGTTTCATTTTAGGTTAGCATTTTTTAGACTTGGTGCGCACCACCAATTTATTTTTTTGACCCTAACCGCCCCACCTCCCTCGCCAGGATTAGCCTGTCCTCGTCCTGCTAGACGAGTCGTTTCCCTCTGCTCTACAGACTTATATCTGCAATTAGATTTCCGTAGTCTTAGTTACATCTACAACCTGTCCGTCCATGGGAGTGGATCTCTTCTTCACTGTGCTTCTCCTTGAGGTGTTTCTTTTTCCCCTTATGGGTTTTTTTGTTTTTTTCATGTCAGGGGATGCTCTGGACATTTATTCATGTGATTGTCTACTAATAATCTGCTTTGACATGCTTGATCAATCACTCTATTTGAATGTTTAATGTTTTATTTTATTTTCTACCATTCATGTTAGCTAAATTAACACTCATTGGAGTGGTTTTCCTTGAGGTTCATGGTTTTCCCACTGGGTTGTTCCTTGCCTAGGAGTGTCCAAGAACAGGAGACGCTCTGGAACAATTATCAATCTGTCTGTTGTTTCCTGTTAAATAATCTGCATTCTTGAGCAATGACTGTTTCTGATGTTGTAATGTTTCTGTTTGGTATTTACCAATGACTGCATGAACAGTTAACTGTTAGGATTCACAAAACCGATTTTATTGATTGATAATTCACTATGTACCTTTTACAATTGAATCTTCACACAACATTCTGCCTATGTATCAGTTTATAGCTTTCAGAATCTGGTCACGCTACTACTGTTTTCTAATCATGACTCATTCCCTAAAATAAACAACACAAGTACAACACTAACATAATCAGTTAATCAATGAGTAACCTAACAGATTATTGATTACAAAGAGCTCCATCTATAACGCTAAAGAGAAGTTGAAAACCTGTATTCTATGTGACAAAGATGTGAGATTCCATCAGTAGTGTTGGTCCTTGTGCTGAGACGGGGGATTGGGTACAGGCAGAGCTACCAGAGTCGTCCTAAATTACCATACAAAAGAAATCCTGGAGACGATCCTTTTATACGAGACACACAACACAGCTGCATCAAAGCAACAAGACTATTTATTTCCCTGCCGGCCTTTATTCCGTCGCTGCGTGTAGTCCCCAAGTTTATGAAGACACACATTATAATTAGTCTGCATATTCAGTGGTCCACAACACAGCTTTCTTCAAACACAATGAAAACAGATGCATTTCTACAGCGCATTACAGTCTAAATGAGAATAGATTTCTTTTATACTCAAGCGCTTTGAAGAATGACCCAGCTTATTGGATTATGTGAGCATTTATTTGAGTACGACATGTAGGGATCTTTTGTAAGCTTCTGACGAAACACAACTGTATACGTTATAAGCCTCTCTAATAATAGTTTACTAATCAATTACCTCCATTAGAAGACAAAAAATGCAACTATTAAATGAAGTGTCGTGAAAATGGCTGAAGCAAACACGCTACAAGGCTATTGCTTTGTTTAATGAATTCTGCAAAGCTTTCAAATTCAGTCTCAATAGAAAGAACATATTTCATTTGATGAAGTTACACAATTTGAATGCAGGCACTTTATGTATGTAAAATTTATTGTGCTTCCTCGTGAAGGCAGGAACTTTTGTGTGTGTTTTTTTGCATTGATTCCATTCATTGGATTATTTTAGAGCTGCAACAAGTTAATTTATTAATCACAACTATTCGATTCGGTCAATAATTTGGCAATTGAAAAATCAGAACAATGTCTGATTCATGGTAAATAATTAAAGTTTTTGTCAATTACATTCCTTTTTTGCGCTAAACCAAAATGAACAATCTGACACAGTGTTCGAACATCCACACTCGTTCCTGACCACTCAATCACTACATAGTCCTGCCCTATGACTATTCAGTGACTGCTTTTTGACCTGCTGGACATTCGGACACCATAACAAAATGGCGTGACCACAGTATAGTGCACTATGGTTAGAGCAACACTGTGACTTTAGATTGAGGAGCTTATATGGCCACACACTGGACCTTTATTTGACCTGGAGAAGAGCCTCATTCAGTTTGTTCCATGAAAGTGATGTTTTCGTAATATCGCAATACAGTGGTCTCTTGTTTATTGCGGGATTACGTTCCAAAAATAACCTGTGAAGGCGAAACCCGCGAGTAGTGATCTTCATTTTTTACCAGTATTTCATTGATAACCTGCCCGTCCCGCTGCGCTCCACAGCCGACCGCAGAGCCACGGATCACACGGACTCCAGAGCCGACACGAAACACATCTGGACTCTAGTGAAGTCACAACACAGCTCCTCAAACACATCTCTGAACTACACAAATGACGTTCCAGCGTGAACAAACTCATCATCGTAATTACGAGCTCAAAGAGTCAAATCCTCACCTGGAGAAACGTCCAGCGTCAGGTCAGCTTCCCCTGCATGATCCAAACTGTCTAAGTTTTCTAAAAGAGCTTCTGTGTGTTGTCTGTGAATGCTGCGATGTGATAAGGTCCCAAACAGTAGTTTTAGAGAAAGCACGCTTACAGCGCACATCTATAGGACTGCGCACTGTAAAAAAAAAAAGCAAATTGCACTAAAAAAAATCTGCGAACAGTGAAGCCGCGGAAAGTGAACCGCGATAGAGCGAGGGACCACTGTACCAAAATGATGATATTATCGTTGTCACCTGACGAAATTAAACAGCATGACTTTGCATCATTAACGCATTTTACGCAAAAAAAAACTATACAATTCTAAATAGTTTAACTCTTTCATGCCAGCCCTGTTCTCGCTTTGACCCTCCTTCCTGCACGAAGAAACATGAGAAACAGTAGTTTTACTTACTCAGACAACTTTTGGACGCTCACGGAAGAGGAAGTTTAGTTTTTTCCTCCTCTAGACTCGCTGCATGTACCGTTCTCCTCAGAGTCCTAGTATAAAAAATATTGTGTTGTGAGATTTGCATAGCTTTGCATCCTATTCATTTGGCTATATTTTTACAGTCTTAAGTCATATTTATTCCTGTTCAGAATGTCTCACAGAAAGGCTTTAACTTTCAATTTCTACTGAATTCTGTAGTTTACTTGTCACCTCCAAGAAGTTACACAGTTCACCTTAAAATCCTAACTCATGAAAGATACAAAAACTGCCAAATGAATTCCAAATGCGCACCATTAACTCCCTGTTGTGTTTTTTTTTTTTTTTTTTTTTGGTCTGTGATCTTGTTGACTTTGGTTGTCAGCGCAGAGCAGCAGAGCTATCACGGCCCTGACAGTCCAGTCGTGCCCCGGTCCTGCGTCGTCTCATCACTGTCCCGCTGTAAAACCCACTGTGTGCCCTTCAGTTTGTCCCGGATCACAGTTCTACAGACAAGTGCACAGTCCCACACTCCTCCACACGCAGCACGGCGGATCACATTCCCATTCAAGAGGCTGGAATTCCACACCTGCAGAGAGACAGATAAGCCCCCCAAATCCTGCCTTTGATTCTGGCACCGTCGTTCCTCTGTGTAATCTGAAATCAGCTGAAAAATATTTTAAAATGCTTTTCGAAATGGAATGATTCACAATAGGGTTGCAAGCTGGTGTATTTTCCTTTAAAAAATCCCCATGAAAGTCCAGTTGTACAATAACCCAAAGGCCATAAAGCGCTTGACTAACATTGTCTAAAATTCATTCTGAACCCTTTGGAGCAGAAACAATTAAATGGACTCTTTGTGAGGGTGAGGCTCTGTAGTTTTGGCATCTAAACTAGTTATAATTGAGAACAAGCTCTGTACAAAAGAAAATGTGATTTTCTAGATCAGGGGTGCACAACTTTTTTTTTTTCCTCAGCAGGCCAAAAATGATCCAGTATGAATGACTTTGCTGCATGTCAAGGTTCAAAACTAATTTAATGTTGCATCTAAGAAGTTTATATTCAATAAGATGTGGATTAAATTGTAATATAACTGGTGTCACTAGCCTGGGCCATGCAAAATGACACTAGATTTGGTATTTGGGGTTTTACCAATTCCTCTACAAAAACTGAAGCTCTTTTCATTAAAACTTAGTTGTAGGGATTTGAAAAAACAAAACAAGTTTATTCTGATGGCTGATTTAACTGTAAATATGCTAGATCCAATTCCAGAAGTTTAATTATTAATGTTTAGGTTGGACAATGTACGGTTTATTAGGACGTACAAGTACATTCAGCACAATGACAGATTCTAGCTTTACATCTAATGTCCATCTGTAGTCCTGGCGAGGATAAAAGAGGCACTACTGGACATGTTTTTGGTGGTAAAGGCAGTCAGAGAACCCTGAGGAACATGCAAACTCAACATACAGTAGAAAGGCCCCAAATGCTAGTCTGTCACTTGAATGGAATGTACATACAATCGCATGAAACAACAGAAAATATAGGATAGGGGCGTTCCTAGTTAGTAGGGGTGTAACAGTACATGGTCATAGTGAATCGTTTCGGTACAGCACATTCGGTTCGGTGCACATGCAAACCATTTTAATATGTAAGTAAATGTGATTTTGTGCGACCGGGGCGGAACTAATGTTCACAAGCTGCACATCCTTACACAGGCCCCAAGAAGCGATTGCGCGCTAGCTTGTAGTTTGGAGTTTTAATAACTTCTTCCTTGGGCTATTATTCATCCACGCTACTTTCTTGGTGCCGGCGTGAATATTTCTGATGGATTTGCAAGACTCCACTAGTGAAGACTTCAGAGGCATCACGGTAAAAAGACAAACCTTTGGACTCACCACTGTCGATGCACCAATGTGATAAAAAGATTTTGTTTCTTTGAAATTTCCCTGCTGTGGGGCATCAGCAGTAATAGAATAATCATTTTACAGTGAAATGAAAAAATATTTATTGTCCTTTTTTAAAATAAAACCTGAACTAAAAATTTACCGAAAAATACTGACTAAACTAAAATACAGGACTAAACATGGATCGGACCTCAGAGTCAGGACAAAACCGGCCTCCTGCTGGTGCCAGAGTCCGGACTAAGCATCAACCACTGAATTTTTATGCAGATTTCCTCATTTCCAAAGATGTGGCAACCCAAATTCTAACACAATCTCTCAGCAGAACATGTGAATGCGATAAGCAGAGCAAAGCCTTAGAAACAGATGACGGAGGTGTTGAATCATTAGCATTAGAATCACCTCGCTGATCACACCTTTGTCAGCAGCGACGAGACATCTTTCTTTAGAACATATGAGTTTCAGGCAGTTAGATGCTGCTGAGATTATCTGACAGCACAATGATCATTTGTCATTGACAACTACTTGACATTTTTCTTTTCCCACATGATTAGATTCATTGTTGTCCTTAAGAGGAGCTAACCTCATTTCTACAGCTTAGGGGTTGCGGGCTACTGGAATCTGTAGTAGTGGTTTTGGGGCCTTAGGCAGGAGGACACTGAGACAGTCACAGACAGTCAATCATTCAGTCTCTCAATTTACCTGTACAACAGCGTTTCCCATCCTTTTTTGAGTCATGGCACACTTTTTTGGGTCAAAATTTTCCGCGGCACACCACCTACTTAAAATATGCCCAAATCAAACCTTTTATCAAGTCATAATTACTGAATTTCAGAAATATCGCTCATTTCCCTTTAATTTTGAAGCTGGTGAATGTCTTGTTTTCATCTTGGTAACAGGACACTCCAAAATTGTACTTTTTTTTTTAATAAATCTATCGGACTTAATATTTTCAAAGCACACTTGGCAGTATCTCAAAGCACACCAGTGTTCTCCGGCAGACTGGTTGAAAAACACTGCTATACATACGAGTCAGGACTAAACGTGGACCAGAGTCAGAACCTAAGATGGACCAGAGTTAGGACTAAACATGGACCAGAGTCAGGACTAAACATGGACCAGAGTTAGGACTAAACATGGACCAGAGTCAGGACTAAACATGGACCAGAGTTAGGACTAAACATGGACCAGAGTCAGGACTAAACATGGACCAGAGTCAGGACTAAACATGGACCAGAGTTAGGACTAAACATGGACCAGAGTCAGGACTAAACATGATCTGGAGCAGTCTTTCTGAAGAGGTAACACAGACCTCCACTGTGACAATGTTTAAATCTAGACTCAAATCTAGACTCAAAACATTTCTTTTTATCTGTGCATATGACTGAAATGTTTTGTCTGCACTCCTTTTTTTGTTACTTCTTTTAAACAAAATTTTATGCTGATTATTTATATTTTTTAATATGGTTTTGTATTATAATTTTGATGCATCTTTTCCTGCCTTATAAAGCACTTTGAATGCTATACAAATAAATGTGCCTTGCCTTATCTGCCTAAGTGACTTTTGGTGTAAATGACAAACAACCAATCAGATCCTTTGTTTCATGTGACACTTAAATAAACTAATCTGATTGGTTGTAGAGTTGATCTGAAATGCAGGCGGGGGGCGTGGTGTTGCCTGGGATCCAGAATGACATTTCTCTGTATTTTTACACGGAGAACCGCCACCCCCTCCAAGGGCGTTTCCCTCGAAATCCAGATCGTACCGTGCAATGAAAATCGTTTATTTCAGTCACGTGGTTTTTGCTAACATGGCGCACCAGAAAACCGAGAGTTTGTTCCATTCACTGGTAAATGCCGTTTTAAATTACCAAAAAGACATTGCGTCAATAGTCGTGTTCAAGATGGTCAAGGCAGTGCAGTCGGCTCGAGCCCGTAAGGGGAACGCCCTTACCGGCAGATGACAGCGCGAGAGAAATCCCAACAGCTTACGGCACTAGAAGCCTTTATGCTCTTCTCTGATTGGTTCCTTCCGCTGTCTGTTAGGTGAGCTTTGTTCCGCCCTAGAAATCCAGTTGACTCGGGGGGCGACCAGACTCATCCGCTGGTGCAGCGGTGAGGCTGGATTCTGCAGGCAAGGCGTGGTGACCAGAATCACTCTTTGCAATTTGCTGAAGCGTAGACTCTGGATCACAGGCAATGGATAGATTTCTCAAGTTTGTCAATTCACAAATATTGCAAGAGGCCATCTGGCTTTCCAGATTAATAAAATGTGCTCCCAGTGAAGAAAAAAAAAGTACAGTCTCACTAGTGCAATGTCAGGACTTTTCTACTTCAGAATTTCACTTATTTTCAACATATTTTCAAACGTTTCTTTATAAACGTGAACTTGACTAAAACTATAAATAACAATAATAGATCAGAAGTATTATTCTATCAAAACCTGTCATAGACACTTTAACCTCCTGCCCTGTACAGTCTTAGAATACGCTACACTTAATTGGCTCAAAAAGCAGAGTTCATTCATTAAAGGCAGTCTTATCTAAAGGTCTTTCATGTACTTTCAGACCTACTTCATTAATGAGCTGAAGACAAACTCTCTAATACAGACAAATGATGGGTGATTAAGCAGACAGCATGGTTCCATTTCTACATCTGAGGCAATCATAACTTTGTGCTGCTGTAACAGTACGGCCGCGCTCAAACAGTTAAAGTCAACAGGCCACAAAAGCATCGCCAATGGTCATTTCGATTTCATTAAGTCTGCGCTATCGTTTCATCTCATCTCCATATGAAAGACCTCGTGCTCTGCCGGACTAGAGAATGAAAGTGGAAGCAATTAGCCTTACAGACCGGTGGATTTCCCAGAGACGGAGCGCGTCCAGGCCAATGGATGAGAAAGATTTGGCAGAATTCAGCGCTGCTTACTCGTGCGATACACAACGGAGCAAACACATTAAGCAAATGAGTCGACGGAGAGGGCGTGATGGGAAACAAACTCCAAAAATTAGAGAAAAACAATGTTACTTTTGATTTGGCGAGTGTAATTATAGCCCTCTCAATGTTAGAAAAGTTATTGCAGAAGACTGTTCTCTCTTTCGATTATTTGACCAGGCTTTTTTGACAACAGTCTTCACGACACTGTGTTTCACCAAATTAAGTGAAGCTCAATACACAAAAGGCTTTGGGGTTTGGTCTGCTTTGTTCTTAACAATATACAGTATATAAGATGGTCAGAATTCAAGAGTCATTTACCTTCGTTCATAATATTATGTACAATTTTTAGTGCTGAGCAAGTTGGCGTGCTTAATTGCAATTTATTTTCTCATCGTTAACTCAGGTCATGTGATTCAGCCCAAAAACATGAATGAAAGTGCCCTATTTCTCCTCCTCACTCCCATAAACAGTCTTTGAATACAGAGGACCGAGCTGTGCTGTACGGACAGCGGGAAAGAGATGAGTCTGAGATACGGCCCGTTAAAGACTTCAAACGCTCGATCAGCTGCAATGTGCCAACTTTTACACGTGTATTTGTGAAGTTTACTTTGAAACCTTTGAAAACAACATTGTTTTATTTTAGTGAATATTAAGCTGGTTTTAACCAAACCTATACCAGAACTGGACCAGGTTTTCATAAGGAATGGAACAGGACTAACCCGGGACTAAACAATCGCAGCTCCAGCATGCAACTTTATTTCATTACATTACTTTATTTAACAGAACAATGTACAGTTACCAAAATCAAAGGTGCTTGTAGCTAGAAAGCTAATTTCTATTTGCAGTCTAAAATGTGATATTGGGGGTATTCCATGAAGCGAGCTAAAGCCAAAGCCTGGCTTATTTGGCCAATCTAGGCTTATGAAATCTCCATTCCGTTCCACTAACGTGGCTAACCAGAGGTGACGCTGAGTTGCCGCAGTAACAAGTGCACAGACATAAACTTGGTTAACAGTCCAGATTATTTTAGCTTTGTCTCAAAAAACATCTTAAATAGCATGTTTAGCCCCACACACTTCCACAACTGTGTGAAATCTCTCTGTCTGTCACAATACAACTTATAAAGTCACTTTTTATTCACTTTTATTTACTTGGCATTGGCACCAAAGAGCCGCTCTGACCGTTTCTTTTCATCCTTTTTTGAGCTGCTCTCGCTGTGGAGAGACGCGTTTGTAAACGCAAACGTCAATTGGCTGCACAAAAAGCCACATATTTACCTGAAAAATTTACTTGTAGGCTACTCCTACGTGCATCTAAACTACGTAAGATTTCCCACAGACGTGCAGCTATTTCTCTTAAGGATGAAGCAATGAAAGCAGGACTAGTGTGAGAGCCGTGGAGTCGTGCTGCTGCTTTTGCGCTCAAAAGCGCTTCATCGCACCTCCTTCCTCCTCTCTGACCCCCCTGTCACACCACGGACACACATCCTCTGCTCTGATTGGTCAGTTCTGGTTGTGAAGAGTTATGCTCAGGTTACGCTACAACTTTGTGACAACTTTACGCAGCGGGACTAGTTCCACATGCGGAGTGGAAAACTGTGCATTGCATTAAAAACGATGAGCCTACTACTCACAAATACGATGATAAATCCTCTGGATCTCCGCCTCGTCTTTCTCCAGCAGTGAACAGGAGGGAGGGGCTGCCTCTCGCTCCCCACATCAGAATAAACCAGTATGAACTGAAAACTTTGCGATGCAAATCAAACTAGAGTCCGTGTGCACTTTGGCTCCTCTCGTGTTTCAGTCAGATCATGTAAAATAAGCGTTTTTCTCTCTCATTCTCAGTGATGTCTTTGCTCCATTGATCTGATCTCGTCACATTCAGCGGGAGCAAAGCTCATAGCTCAGATTAATCTTCAAGCTTGAATTAGCGTTGTTCAGACCCAGGTTTATTTCTTTCATGGAACCACTTGAGGCTTAAGTTGGAGATGAAGCTAGTTTCAGCTCAGGATTTAAGATAAGCCTAGACTTGTTAAGCCACTTTCATGGAATACCCCCATTGTTCACTTCTAAATACGAATTAAAAAACAAACAAACCAGCTTCTTCAAACTTCCTTCTGCTCCAAACAAAACTACACATCACCTCTCCATTTACATCCCATTTTCACGACGTCTCGTCTCTGTGTGTGGACCTTTTAACGGCTGATTTATTCTTGCATTACTCAGTAGGCAGTCGGCCCAGATCTGGCCCTGGGCACGCTCACAGCACCGACTCAAAAGCGTGGACGTCCTCATGTAGAAATCAGAACTGTAATGGCCGTTATTCTCTCCCACATGGAGCAGTCAGATTAAAATAATCAAATACAGTCCAAGGATGAGGTATTCAGGCTAATCTGATGGACTTGTAGCCTCCAAATCCCACGTGACGACAAATGTTCAAACAGAAGCAGATAAAGACCGAATGGAGTGTTCTGTATGACGCTAAGACCAAACGCTTATAGATATTTTGACCTCTATAAGCGCCTTAGTGCACTTCGATAAAAAACAACAGTGTTGAATTTTTAATCTGGGAGAATGGCTAGTCTGAGTCTCTTTTCTATTATGTATGTTTTGTATCGCTATTAACCTTAAAGGGGCACTGTGTAACTTTTTATTATGTATTACTTACAACAGGGTCTGCAAAGTTTTTCTCCAGTAGAGTTACTTTGGAACCACTTTATAGTACCTTAATTGGCCTTAGTAAACCATGAATAAAGCATAAATAAAATCTTAATTGTTCATTAACAAATGGTGAATTAATTAATGAAAAAGTTTATTAAGTTTAGTAACTAACAAACTAAGGACCTAAAGGTTAGGGGGCCGGATTTGGAGTAATTAAGTAGTTATTAAGCATTAATAAACTTTTTCATCTGTTAATTAATCATTTGTTCATGATAAATTAAGTCTTTATTAAGGTTTTATTAATGGTTTATTAAGTCTAATTTTTGTTATGTAGTGTTACTGTTACTTTTATACAACTGGTGGCGAGCTGCTACACGATTAGGGATTTTTTTCTTTTTTTTTTTTTTCTTTTTTTTTTTATCGACTAATTTGTCAACTAGTTTTTTTTAATTCATCTAAGTTTTTTTTTATGATTTTTATGCCTATGTTACATTATGCTTCAAAAAGCCAAATTGTAAAATAACCACAAATTTGGATTGAAGCCACATGGCGACATTTTCTTTAGGTGGAACGGGTAAGTTTAGGCTTTAAGTTACTAAAATGTTTAAGTTTAGGACTGGGCTTGGTGTATGTTAAGATTTACCATTTTAAACCCCTCCAAAAATGTCACCATTTGGCTTCAACTAAATTTGTGGTTATTTTAAGCTTTGACTTTTTTATAACATACTGATGAAAAAAGGTGTGAAAGTGTGCTTATTGCACATTTTTGCATACATTTCATAATGTACTGCTCAAAAAACTAAATTATCCGCAACTACCTGCTGTTGGCACCCCTGCCTTCTTAATATTATATAGCACTTGTCCACCTTTCATGGTTTAATGACAATGAGGCGAAGTGCATTAAGTGTCTTGCCCATGAACACAATGACAATTCACTATGAATCATTATTATTTCTTTTACATAAATCATTTTTGTATGATCTGTGCAGTTGTAATCTTCAGAGTACAGTTTGGATCGTTTATTGAGATATTTCCGCCGGCCATGTTTTCTGTCAACTAATTCATCTTGATTGACCACAAATTTTCAGATTTATCACCATTTTAAAACTAAAAGAGCAAACTTCTCTAAAACATTTTTACCCAGACTTTGGATAATGGATAAATGATGTCAGTACAACCAAATGGAGCAAAGAACAAAGGCGGTGAAAGTCTAACCCAGGCTTGCACAGCCCCTGAAGCTAAAATGCTAATGTTTGTGCGCAAAAACTCAATGTCAGAGCAGTGTGTTGTTAACAATTAGAAAACAAAGCCATTTTCTTCTGTAGTTTGTCAAAAAGAAGAAAGACAGAGCAAAAAAAAAACTATCAACACTGTCAGAGGCACGACCTCTTTGTGCAAAATACATTTTTATGAGCTTTCCTCCTGTTTGAGTTCTCTCATCTCATTTGTTTTTAACATTAAAGTGACATGGAACTTTCTCACTTTCATTATCCTATTTAAATAGAAAACTAAGACCATCATTGGATTCTACACAGAGCAAAAGCATTTGTGACCGATCAGTTTTGTGTCATACTGAGGAATATTGTCAGCCTGATGCATCAGTCAGATTCATTTCATTTTGTGAAATCTGTTTGACATCGCATCACTGAGGTTTGTTTGCTTCACAGTAGGCAGAGAAGTTTTTGATTTAATCAATAACTACTATGTCATCCAGGAAGTAGAGCATAAACGTGTCTGTGATTGTTGTTCTTTCTATGAATATCATATCTAAGCCAATGTTTGACACAAGCTCAAAGGAGGAAAGTGTATAGTCTGCTATCTAAACTCTGATGGTTGTGGCAACACACCACTTAGCTCATGTTTGCTGATTGGACGACCAACTTCCTGCTTTTGGGAACCGTGTGCAGTCCTGCGATACATGACCGAGTGGGTCGGGTGAAATGAAATTGAGCAAAGGCACTAAGTGGTGCCAGCCTGGCAAGACTTAGAGCTAGAGAGAAGCAATATTCCTATGGAAACCAGAAGGAGAAGGATTCCCTAGGACCTTAAAACTCCACTGTGTAATTTGAACAATCAAACATATGTCAAGAAAGTTAAATCACTGGAAAGTTCTTTATTCATCAGTCTCGTGCCATACTATGGAACATTACAGCTAAAAGAACAAGAATTCAATGGAAACAAGTAATTCCTCTAGGACACAAAAGATTTTATGATAAAATTCAGACCCAGGTCTGACAAAGATATGAAAACTCTGAAATCACCTTTGGCCTCACCTATATATTTTTAATTTTCACATTGCGATTCCAGTCACAACTTGTTTGCCACATTTACATGATTTTTATTTTTTTCATTAATAATTCCAATATAGAAATACATTTAGAAAGCACGCTAATACGCCTTTATTAATTCCGCTTAAAATTTGAGGGTTTAGGAAGAGTTCTGATTGGACAGGAAGCGCACATTCCGTAATAATAAAAACACACAGTCATTGCTGGATACCGGCTTTTATCACCTTACTTTTTAACACCAAGGACACAAACATAATACTAACTTTTTTAGGATTTGTTCTGATGATCGTCTTTAAGCAGCAGCTGGAGATCATATCATCACTCCACGTAATGTTATATTTGTCAACTTTACGTGAACTTGTTTCAGATCAGCACAGCGTCTATGATTGTGTACACTCTTTGTTCAAAACTTCTTTGAAAAGGTTAGGGTTTTGTGTTTTCTGCCATACACTTTTTATGTTATTTGCAGCTCCTCCAGCGCACTCATATATAAAGCAAAAAGTTTCAGGTCCTGGCATCATTAGTGCGTCACCGCCATCCAGAAACCCAAAGCACAACCATGCGCAGTGCAAACGGATTTATAAGCAAAATAAATGTTACATGACAAAGGAAAAAACTAATTTGGCTTTAAAAGTGAAGTAAACCACCCACTTACTACGGATGAAGTTTTTAACCATTTTCAATATAGTAAAGAATAAAGTGTTTACGTGGTCTTTTTAAAGCAGAATACATTTTTATTCAGAACTAAATTATCTTTACTCAGTATAAAGCTCTCACGTAAATATTGTATTTCATTGAAAAACTATATCTTAATTAGCAAATTCACAAAATAGTTTTATTGAAATTGTGACCATAATCAACCCTAGAAAGCAGACAAATGCAGATTTGCTCTTTGAATATCAAGACAAGAGGAGCCATTTTAGTAACATTAAGACACAAACAAGCAAGCTTTACATTCAGCTAAACTAAAATAAGAACACATGTTTGAAGCGATAAGAAGTTAACATTTCTTACTTTAACATCCTCAGAGAAAACCTGCTGGCACACGCAGACAGAAGGCTGATTTTCTCACATTCACTGATGACATCTGCTCCGCCGCGCCACATATTGCAATTTTCTCTTCTAATAAAGCCCACCAACAGGCCATCAGCACATTTAGCGTTTAACTAGAAATGGACCAATAACAGTTTTTAAGGCTCGGCTCGATTTGGTGCTGAGCTTTGGCCCCGAGCCCGCGTTTGGATCAATAGAACGTCTCATTCTCCAGCACTATAAGCCAGCAAGAAAAATATACACAGAACAGCTACAAAACTAGTATCAAATGCAGAGTTTCAGTATTTAAAGAACATATCATCAAAACCTTATTACAGCATTGTTACTTTCTGTCATGTATGTCAAAATGTTATTGTTGCTGTCTTCTATGTATATGACAACACAGATGTGAGCTCTTTGTAGACACTGTACTGAATATATTTGTGTGGTCATATAATAAAGATTCTGATTCTGGTTAGTGTAGGTACGCAGCAGTTTAATATTAAGACCATACCAAAACCACTTTTTAAGAGCATGGTTTCTGGACTCTGACTTGGCGTTTGGACTCTTGTCGTGGACTCAAGGACCTGACACAGTGCATGTTTCATTAGCTCCATGCTCTTCGATAGAGGCATTATTTGTTTATCAACACTGGATGCACATGCACCCGGAATGCAAAAAAGAGCCACAGCTGATTGACACAAGCTGTAGCAGCAACACTAGCCAGCGCTGTTGTCAGCTAACTATAAGAGTTCGAAAACAAAAGTTATGCTGCTAACATTCAGGTGAGTGAAAAAAACATTGTCTCCAGCTTCAATAGCCAGACGCCCATCATACTGATTCATACTTGATCCAAACAGCTTTTCTCGTCTCAAGTTGTTTTTTTTTTTGTTTTTTTTTTTTTATCAAAGAAGTTTCCCAGTCAACTACACAGACAGTGTCTCTTTCTGCAGGCGACACGTGCAGTAGAGCGGACAATTACGTCGACCCTCTATACTTAGCCAGAGATGGCCTCAGTGCAGTGCCCCAATCACAGTTAGTTAGTTAGTTCGTTTTATCAATAGTACTTCTCAATCTTTTAATGGCTCTCTTATCACTAATTTTACTCGCAAACGATAGAAGAAAGTTGTTTTTTATGCAGTCTAGCAGTTTATGTAGTGTAAAGTTTGTGAAGTGCGTCAGATCAGGCATTACACTGTGAACCGTGACGGCTTTCATGCGGATGACACATGCTTTGTCCTGGTGCGCTGCAGTGTCTGGTCGTTCTCTCAGCTTGTGTGTGTGTTTGGCGTGGTGCGCTCAAAGCCCAGACAAAAGTTCAGAGACAGACATGGAAGTGTATCAATACCACACGCTGCACGTTCAAAGCAAGACCGACAAGGGACATGCACGAGCATCTTATGAAACACGCTCCCTCAAGACCATTAAGAGGACCAATAAGGCTGGAGCTTATCAATCCAGTGAACTGTTAAAGTGTAGGACTGGTGCTGTTGTGAAACCGGGGCTCAGTGCCCATCTCTAGTGATATACATGCCCACAATCTGTGCTACTGTGACAGTATGACACAAGTGGATGTAGAAAATTACAAAAATGGTCTTGATTTGGTCTTGATGAACCACAGTCTTGGTTGGATCTCGGTCTCAATCCCTGGTGGTTTTGGTCTAATGTTGGTGCTCTTGACTACTGCACAATATGGCAGTCTAATCACTGTGTTCACTTTTTGGTAAAAAGTAACATTTACTGGATTACAACTAAAAAAGTTAGGCATCCCAGCTTTAATTGCGCAGTGGTAGTTTTGTTTACTGGCAAAAGTTGATTAAAAGATTGGATCAGTAAAATGCAGTGACTGTTGCGATCTGTTTATCCATATGGATGAAGAGCTGCTGAGTGAAAATGTTGGCTCCTCGGATATAGGCTCTGAAGATGGAAGTCCTGTTGCAAATACATTTTCTTATTGGTTGGAGCTCTCTGCGATGTTTACCTCTCTTGAGCAGTGTAGCTGAAAATTGGTAAGGGAATTGAGTCTTTCTTTGGGAACTTCATTCTTGAAAGTGTGGAATGGTTTGCCCTCAGGTTTCCGATTCTCGAGTGTCGATCAAGTTGGAAATTAAAATTCAAATGTGGAGTCTTTAGCCCTGTGGAGTCGGGTGGCAATTTTCTTTGTGTCGAGTTTGTTTCCATCCTGATGGTCTGTACTATTTATTAGAACGGTCAAGTTTTATGGACTTAGAGCTCTTCTGGTGTAGCTGGTTTAAAAAAGTGGATGCATAGATTATTTAATATTTGAAGCTTATTGAAGAAAATAACTTATTTAAATGTCTATATCAGCTTATTAGTGCCTGATCCTGTCAGATCTTAGAAGCTAAGCATGTTGGGTCTGGGCAGGACTTGGATGGGAGACCACTGGGACCTAAGTGTCACAGTGGGACGACTAGAGAAGAAAACTTGTTGTGTCATAATCACGGCACCTCAACGTCGCCTAGTCTGGATCTGGTGTGTGTGTGTGAATGGTTGGTGGTGGTTGGAGAAAATGACTTGTTTATGTCAGCCTGCCCCAGGGCAGCTGTGGCTACAATAAAAGCTTACCACAACAGAGAATGGAGCAAAGTAATAATGCAAACTGTGAAGTGTTTTTACTGTCACAAAAATGCATTAATGCATTAAATAATCTTCACTACCTCCTTTCAAAACAGGAATTTGAAATTTAAGTCAGAAATCTTTATTCTTTATACAGCAATATTTTCAAAAAAAAAATTTTTTTTTTTTTTTTTTTTTTATCCAATCAAAATACTATACCAACCCCAGTTGAAAATCATCTATATTTCCATGAATAATATTTGGAATTTGGAAGAGGCTGATAGAATTTTTATCAATCTAACAGTGCAATATTTCAATCTGAATGATCCAAATATGACAAAACAAGATTCTATATTCTAACAGCTCAACAACTGTTACTTCGTGAGAAAAATAAAAAGAAATAAGTTTAACATTTAAAACTACAATCAACTTTCTATATTTAAAAATAAATCCACCTTTATCTGTGTGTTGCATTTTTAGTGACTCCTGGAGTCAGTGCTTGATTCGTAAATTCTGTTGCCGTCATTAGAAGATAGGCAGCATACTGTATCAGGTACCAATATATTTACTTATGTTTGAGGAAATCATAGTTAATAAAAACAATATTGATGCGATACTTTAAGAGGAGGTTCATGTGTCTGTTCCAGTTTGTCTTTAAAACTATCATTGTAGGGTTAAACTAAAGCTTTTATCATTTAAAAACACAGCTGCCATGTATGTAGCATGCCACTGAATATTTTAAATCCCAGATAAGTACATTTAGGTTTTATTTTTGATGAACCTATATAGATTTTATAATGCAATTACTGGCAATCGATATCGGCTCAGAAAACCCATATCTGAGTGAAAACCCATGTTTCTAGACTTCAAAATGAGACACAAATAAATGTCTTGTGTATTTTGACGCATTATTAGAACGTTCAGTTGTATTCTGCAGCGGGAGTCGTGAACTGGTCGAAGTCATTTGGGATCTCAACCAGAAAACAGTTGGAACAAGACTAAAAAAGTCAGACAGAACCTTACAAGTCTAAGAAACTGAATAGACAGAGCACATTCACACCTCCACCTGCTTAAACCAGACAGAGAAGTGAAAAGTCAAACACGGGACAAAAAACTTCCAGAGAAAAGCCGAAAACTGTAGCTTCAGACGAGATTAAGCAGAAGAGACTTCCCGACAGCGGAGCCATCACATCTGTTTTCACTCTTATCATTTCTATTCTGCGGCCCCCGAGAAAACAGCTCGGCAATAGCTTCTGCTCTGACCTGGACAGATAAGACAGACTGGAGGAACCTTTCCACGTCACGCTGTCATATCGCCGCCTTGATACGCCACCGTTCACACACTAAAGCTGACAAGCATCGGCACAACTTCTCACACAAACACGGCGCAGGAAAAAGCAGCTTTCTTTGTCAAACTCAGCGGGCGGTGGGAGCCTGAACAGCAGATATTACACAGGACGACTCGTACCTTAGGAGTCTCGTTGGAGCTGAGGTGGATGATTCCAAAAACAATCAGATCATTTTCAAAAACAGGAAAGCACGAAAAGTCATAAAAGTTTGTTCTCTGTACAGACATGTTTTCATTTGCAGAAAGAGTTAATAAGTTTGGTTCGAAACACAAAATGCCACGTTCTAAACAGAGGTCAATCAACATGTTTTGGGGTCTTTTTGGACCGATGCGAAAACAGTAATTTATATACAGTAGAAATGAAAAGGAAACAATTCATTTTCTATCTACATTACTTCATTACATTATTCAAGCAGATTGCGTCACATTAATGTAATAGGCCTACTTTTTAGTTGCCGAGCTTTTGCCACGCCCCCTTTTTAGTCGATTAGTCGGTCGATGGACATGTCTTTAGTCGACCAAGATTTTCTTTAGTCTACAGCCCTATTGAAAGGTTTGTCCGGTGTATGTGGAAGCAAAAACACAACACACACACAAAACAATAGTTATAACACCAAAGACACAAGATATAATACTTTATCATTCATCTACATCTCGGTTGAGTACGTCAATCAACACAACCTTTAACAAAACACAATCCTTTTCTTTCTTTATTTCTCTTTTTCTCCCTACATGTCCGATGAAATGGGAAGAAGTTGAAGAACTTGTTAAGTCCCATCCCTTTTCTACATGACATTATAAAAACAATAACCTTGCGCTATGTTGGGGAGTTTTTAATTTTTAAATTGTCCACCATTGCTACAGTTTTGGAAATATTTCAATGATTTCTTGTTACAAACCTTAGATCGAGTCACATTCAAAAAATATTTACTCGCAATTTTGCTAAACCCAGTTATGTCATTTAGAGTGATGTGTGTTGTGCTGTGCTTTTGTTCTGTTGGAGTCCTTTTACGCCAGCTTTTTAAACAGCTGTACAAATCTAGTCAAATGTTTATTTTTCAAACTTTTTAAGCAAACAAGTATTTTAGACTTTATAAACATTACATTTTTGTGTTTAGGAAAATTTTTCCTTGTGAATTGTTCTTATTGCTCTTTTTTGTAGTGTGATAATGGAAAACAATTATGGCTGATTTTTCTAATTTCAGTTTTTAAAAAGATAGCTGGGATGAGATAGTATAAGAACTGACAACTACTGCTGATCAACCAAAAATTAAGGAGCTTCATATAACCAGTAGGGACGGACGAGACTTTGTGGCACGAGATCTGGCAAGATCAAATAGTCACGATACAGTGCCTCACGTAAAGAACGGTCTGTTCAGTTGTGTATTTTTGAGCAGCTGTAAAAATTTCCTCCATATATATAGGCTTTTAGAGCAATAATTGGACACAGAACAGTATAAACTCTGTTATTTTTATTGATAGGATAAATATTGACAAAATAATTTGTCCTAAACATTGTAAAAATTAGCAAGAAAAATATTGTCAAAAATACGCGGGTCGCGAACATCGCAGGAACAGCGCAATGTTTTTCACACTGTTTGAGCCCACTGCATATAACCTGGTAAAAAGTAGGACAGACGCAGTCCTTCTTCTCTGTTGCATCTGTCTGCACAACAGTCGCACAAGAAAGTGTACATTTACCACGACACAAAACAGTGCATTATGAGTACAATTTCAGGCTTTTTTTGCGTACCTATGTTACGCCGTACATTTAGCACGATATGAAAAGCATAAAATACATGAGTTTAGGTTGAAGCCACGTGGGGACGTTTTCTTCAGGTGAAACGGGTAAGTTTAAGCTTCAAATTACTAAAATGTGTAAGTTTAGGTCTGGGGCTTGGATCAGGATTTTGTTCATATTCATAAACAAGAATACATCTTAACAACCATGAACTGGGACTGCGACACGTGACATACTTACACGACACATCAGTGAACTTGTACTAATCATACATAATTTAAATGTCCTGTAATGTCGTGGTAAAATACGTTTTCTTGTGAGATCGGGCTCTGATCAAAAGCTCATCTTCCTGGTATTAATATTGTGGCACTTTAATACAATAATATGATGGATACAGTGTATCGTCCCAACTCGACCTGTAAATTAGAATTATTTATTTATTTGCATTTGCTCGAATTCTATTGATGTATTGAGTCTTTATTCCTACTTTGAATAGATCTGCAGTGGGAACACCGACACAACTTCTCACACAAAACCAGCTAAAGAAAGCAGCTTTCTCTGTCAACTCAGCCTGAACAGCAGATATTACACAGGACATGTCGTACCTCTGGCGTTCCGCGGGGAGCCGAGGTGGAGAGGCAAAGGAAATTCATGATCTCTGCCAGTCTTTCACACATCAAGTGAGGAAAATTGATTTAGCATTCCCTTTTCCGCTGGGATTGCGCAGGTTCATTTTCATTTCCGCTGATTCGCCGGCCGTGCGCTGAGTGTTCTGTTAGTTATGCTAATTGTCTGTGGACCTCCCGCTGAGTGCGATCCTCTCCCAGATGGATGGCTGTGAAGTTGTTTGCCCAGGGAGACGAGCTCGTGTGAGGCCGTGTGTGTATGTGTGTGTGTTACACCGAGGGAGCCACACGTGAGCTTCAGACGTAATGTGTCGTTACATCAGGCACCAGCGCTGTTCTCCCACTTCTCCCCCGACGCAACATGAAGCTGTACGTTTCATCTTTCACATATCGATTATTCTTCTCCTCATTCGTTCTACTTTGATTGCATTAAAAAGCAGAACTCGAGGGGAAAAGAGGACAGGGTCTTTCTCTCCAGTGGTTTAGAGCTGCTAGTGAGAAAACATCTGTGTTCTGTATCTGAGGGAACCGAGTTAGAGCACAAACTCTGCGCTGAAGTCCTCCTCTACAATCAGTTATGTGTCCTAAAAATGCACAGAAGAACCATATTGTGGTTAGGCAGGCTGCTCCAAAGCTGCGTCAAATATAGTGTTGGAAACTGGAAGAACTACAGTTCAAAGTAGCTGAGTTATAGTTGAAAGTAGATGTGGCCAAAAAAATTAAATTTTGATTTTTTAAGAACACTCTGGAGTTTAATCAAAGTTATCAATGAGTGCTGCTTTTTAATACAAGCTCCTAATATTTAAAGCATCTTAAAAAAGAATAAAGCTCCAGCCAATGAGCTTACCTTCTTTCAGTTTATATTAAAACTATTTATAACTACTGCATAGGTTAGAGGATTTTTTGTTTATTAACACTGGCGATGCACACTCGTTATGCAGAAAGAGCGCCGTTCATAGACACTAACAGTGGAAACAAGTTGAAAAAGCACCGTTGTGAGTAACTACAAGAATTTCTCCCGTGTGAAACAAAAGTTCTGCTTTTAAATCAACATTTGTGAATGGAATTCAACCCTACGAACCTTAAAAGTTACATTCAGGTAAAAAACGTTGAGAAAACACTGTCCCAAATTTCAGGAGACAGACGTCTGTCAGACCGGTTCAGACCTGATTAAAACAGCTGCTCTCGTCAAGTTTTGTTGTTTTATTCAAAGACATTTCCCCAGCTAAGCAGATGGAGAGCGGCTCTTTCTGCATGGAGCATGCACAGTAGGGCAGAAAGTGGCGTCGACCAAAAATCCCTCTATATTGGTCCCCAGTCAAATTATCAACATTATTTCTGTTCTTTTATATTTAAAATGTAGGTTTGCATTTGTCATCACTCACGCCTGTTACTCAGAAAGTAAATGGTGTTGGGAAAACACACATTACACATAAAAGGATGATGCACAAAAGCTAAAAACATCACTGACATTAACATTAAAGCACAATTATGCATTACAGTTACTTTTTACAAATTTAAAAATGTGCTTTGGTTTGGTTTATTGACATGATATTTAGATGGTAATTCTGTCCATTGTCTTTCTTCTGTAGTTTGAGCCGGACTGAGTGTTAGCAGCACATGTTGACCCTGTTTTACTTTTATTTGTCAGTCGGAGTAAAAGGAAAGCACTTCCAAATGCACCTCTGTGTCTGGTGTCTCCTTCCACACGACACAGAGCAGTAACAGCAGTCAGAAAAGTGCTGATCCGACGTGTTGTTTGGTGTTTAGTCACTTTTCTCGTCTCATGAAAAGCATCAGAGCGCATGACAGGGCTTGTGTACGAGACTTGTGCGTCTGCAGGTTTGTGACAGTTGCAACGCGACTGTATACTTCTGTGAGAGATGTGTTTGCATCTGACTGGCACACAGCTCCCTGGTGCCGCTTTTCTGTCAGCTGCTCTGGAAGACGAAGTGTAATGCAGTGTCATTGGACAAGCTGGGCTCCATTCATCACTGCATGAATGTACACAATATTAGCTCATGTTTTTCTAATTAGGATTTGGTTTGTTGTCATAGTGTTTACATCTGGCAAAAATAAAAGACTACAAGAAGAAGAGCGGAGTGTGTGAAGAAACAACTGAGACAATTCACAAAGACATTTTTAAAACATGACAATCCAAATGTTACCAGCTAATTAACTCTGTAGTTTATAAGGATTGTGTCATTGTTACAATATGGTTTCTATAAGTGCTTTAAGTGGACAGGGATGGATGAGTATTCCATCTAAAAACATGTTCATGGATTGCGTGTCTATTTAGGGATTTTCGGTCGACGTTACTTTCCGCTGTACTCAGTTTTTCACCTGAACTTTTAAAGGTTGTAGGGTCGAATGTCATCCACAAATGTTGATTTAGCAGCAGAAGTTTTGTTTTCACACAGTGTTAAACTCTTGTAGTTAGCTGACAATGGTGCTTTTTCAACTTGTTTCTACTGTTTGTGTCAATGAGCAGCAGCTCTTTCTTTGCCTGGGATCGAGAACCCACGTTTAAGCAAACTGCGAAGAGTGGGTCTGGTCACCACGCCCCCCCGCTTGCGTTTCTGAGCAAATCCACATCGTACAAAGCAATCAGATTAGTTTAATTGCGTAACGCAGATGAAACAAAGCTGACTGGTCGTCTGTTATTTAGACCAAAATCTAACTTCACTCACCTCACATTAAAATTGTTTTTTGCTTCGCTCTTTGATTCTGGAGAAATCTGTGATGTTTTTCAGTTCACGTGATATTTTTTTCATGTATTTATTTCGTCGGAAGCAGCCATGTTGGTTTTCAGACGGCAGAAGATGCTTGTCTCTGATTGGCTAATTAATCTGTCAATCACAGCTACAGAAATTCGAAAGAGGGACAAGATGGCCAGACGATATCTTTTTATATATCGTCTGGATTTTCCCAGCAAGCTCGTTCTACAGGCAGGGCGTGTGCATCGTCCGTGTTGATAAACAAAAATCCCTCTATACCACGCCATGTGAAATTCTGTGTCATGGCGATGCTTCTTCCTATTCATTGTCTTGGCCTATTGGCGCATTTGATTGAGGACACACAGGAGGTTTTATCTGAGTTAACGGCTAAGCTTAGGTCTGAAGTTACAAAATGGGTACGTGTTGGTCTGAGGCTTGAAGTTGGTTAAGATTTCGTTAGGATTTTGTTAATATTCATAAATAACAACACACATTTTTATTAGCTAGAAAGCACACTGCAAATGTATTTATGTTTTACCAAAAATTTAGTTTAGCTGCAATTTTTTTTCTTCATGGATAGTAATTTAGCATCCAAACCTCTGAGTTTGTGTCTTGTGAGGGTCAAATATTTGAGAGAAAGTGGAGCCTTTTAGTCGGCTAACTGATTGATAGCAGGTCGACCAAACATATCTTTAGTCAACTACACTCTACAACTAAATTTTGGAGCTTTCTATTCTTGTCCATATCGCCCCACCCTAGGTAACAATTCTTAGATACATTCACTGATCTAACAGAAGTCAAGTAAAGTGTGTGTGTGTGTTGGGGTAGTAACTCATCATATGCAAAGTTACAGTTACCCTTTTTGGCAAAAACAATCCCAGAAATGCTCATCCAGGAAGAGACGGTCCTGAAAACTAAATATTTTGTTTTCCTTAGAGGGACTAAACCCTGCTTTTGCCTGTAGAAAGTCAAACAGTTTGCTCTGCTGTGGGAAAAACGCACAACCCTCGAGAAAGTTAAGTCAATTTGTGCTTCCTGCTCATGGCCCAGAGTAACAAGTATCTTCCGCATGCATTATGGAGATGAACTCAAGCTTATAGATGCTCCTTTTGAACTGCTATAGAAGAGAAAACAAAGTCTGCAAACACACAATCCTCTTCTGTCAGCCTGATTCTATAGGATTATGCTGTTTTCAAGCCCTGCCCAGAGGTTTCTCGCCCTGCCAAACAACCCCAGAATTAACCCTCTACTGCATGACTTTTTATTTTAGGAGGAAAAAAATATTTCAAGATACTTTTGAGAGCTTGTGGGTCCCTGACATTATATCAATTATAACATTTGACCCCACCCCCCCACAAAAATCTGGGTTTGTTGCCTCAGGGCAACAGTGTGCGATGAGGGGACTAAACACCAAGGTTTTCAATACTGAATGGAATAGGAGAAAATAATCTAAAAATGTATCAGAAAAGGTTTTATTCAACATAATACCCAATTTACCTAAAAAGAGCTAATTTAGGAGAAACGATGTTCCCACTTGCACCTATATCTACCAGCTCAGTCAGTTGCACTATTCGCCCTGTGTAGATCTCAAAGTTATGTGGAATACCTTCAGAGCTGGCTAAAATGAGTATTTTGTATACCCATTTCTTAGGTTTGGCTGGTAGATATTGCTTGTTTTTATTCTTTCCCTTGAAGGGAACTATCTGTTCATCCACAGCCAGCTTCTCACTCATTGGGATGGATTGCAATTTTGAAATAAGATGGTCTACCAGTGGTCAGATTTTGTAAAGTGGATCTGGACTTCCTGCAGGTATTGCCTCATTGTCATTGAAGTGGAGAACTTTCTTGATGGCCTCCCATCTGTTCAGACTCATGGCATCAGCTACTTGATGCACCCGAGAGGCCTTGGACCAAAACATCCGAGTGGCTGGTAACCCAAACAGTGACATGTAGACCAGGGGTTCTCAACCTTTTTGTCCTCGATGCCCGAATATTCATGTAGAAAGTAACCTGGGGCCCAATCTCATATTAAATGTATTGCATTTTACTAATTTTGTGGCCCTCAAGGAGGTGCTCGCGGCCCAACTTTGGGCCCCGGCCCTATGGTTAAGAATCATATAGACTACAGTACCTATGAACTGTTCAAGTTCTTTAGTGCTGAGGTTTAAAGGCCTGCTTGGGTTGCACTCTATAGCAAACAGGTTTGACTGCTCTGTGATCACTGACAGGATATTGTCTGAAAAAAGCATCTTGAAGTAATCTTCTGATCTCGGAAGGCTTCCTTGCCATTCAGGATAGTCGGGGAAGTTGGCATTATGGGGTGTTCTCCAGCCATTGTCTTCCTCTGGTTCAAACACCTCATCCTCATTTTCATCCCAACACACACACACCAACACACATCTTACAGAACCCTGACTGACCCCTGACCTACACTGAGAGTCAAACCTGATTCAGGGAGCCACTCTTCTCCACTATCACTTTCGTCCTCAAGCTCACTGTCTTCACTGTCGGATGGAACTTCCCTACCATGTTCATTCTTGGACCCATAAAATGTTTTTATGTCCATTTCCGACAAGCAATAATACTCATTATTCACTCCAACACATCTCTTCTTTAGCACTATTTTTCCCAACAAAAGTGCTACATCCGCATGATGTTGCCCTAGGGCAACACACCTAAAACACAGTATTAGCATAAACATACAAGTAAAAATTATATGTAAACAATCAAATGTGCATCTTCACATATTTCTGGACATTAAAATATTTTTTGTATCAAATTATTCCAATTTAACCCAGAGAAAAGTGTTATTTATCTTACCGTTACCTAGCACTGTGTCACATGTGACTTTGCTTCCAGAAATGACTGCTTCAGACTCAGTCAAATGTGCACACCCACTTCAGCCTCTGATTTTATTGGACAGAAACATGTCTGCTAACATTCTAAAAACAAAAATAAAAATAAAACTTAAAGGGCCAGTGTCCAAGCCAAAAAAGTGGTTTGTTGCCTAAAAGCAACACTATGCGGTAGAGGGTTAAACCAGTAGGATCTCAGCACCAACATCTTTACTCTCCCACAAGGCGAGACAGCGAGTCTTAATATGCAGGGTCACATCGGGCCCCTTCGCTCTAAGACAGGCCTGTGCTTATCTCGCATTATTTTATCGCAGACTTGATGACCAGAGCGTGTGCGCCGAATTCTGAGTCCAAATTTAGCAAGAAACTGACAACATTTAAAAGGACAAGTGTGATGTGTTGTTTGCATTGTTCGTTCTGTGAATTTAACACGCTCTCACGCGTGTTAATCATCTTTTGAGCATGTTTTCTTTCCTTTTTTGCATGTCTGTTTTCATGACATCTTATAGAAAGATGTTTTGGTTGAAGCAATATGAGGACAATTTCTTTGGATTTTACGGCTAAGTTTAGCCTGAGAAATTGACAAGTTCAGGTCTGGGTCTTTTTGTTGGTTAAGATTAGATTAGAATTTCATTAATAGTCATAAATAATAACTAGGGTTAGGGTTAGAATCTGAATTCAGAATGGAACCAAATCGTGAAATTCTTGATTAGTTAAACTACTAATAATAACACATATTTACATAAACAAATGCCCATTATACTGTAGACACTCAAAAAGGAGAACACGTGTGGCATACATACCGTATGTATTTCTGTAAAAATGGTTGAGTTATCAAACTGAGAAAAACAAAAAACAGTTTCACCTTGTGATGTCATTAAGTGGTAATACAGGAAGTGCTTCTCTATGTTTTTAAGTTCCACACATCTTCATTATAATAATTTCAATATTTTCAACCCTGGATTTGCCCATACTTGAAGTGACAGACTTTGTTTTAGCCCTGTTTGCAGAAAAAATGTTTATCTTTATTTAACCAGTCGCTGGTTTTTAGTCATTTTGTGATCCAGGAAGTACAGAATAAACATGTGTGGAAGTGATTGTTGTCATTTTTTAATAAACTTAAATTGAAAGGTAGAAAATAATTTTCTAAGTTAACAAGGTCAGAGGAGGTGAACATATACAGGTACAGTCTGATATCTCATCTCGGGTTGGTTTTGGCCAACACACCACTCCACTTCTGTTCGCTGATTGAACGATTGTACTTCCTGCTTCATGGGCTGCTTTATGACGAAATATGTATGAGTGCTCTCTATGTGTTTTACTACAGCTGCTCAAAGACATGCAACTTAACCCTTTCACCACCACTTCAAACATAAAGACGGAGGAAAAATCTCGCTAGATCTGGTAGCACAAGATCTTGTACCACCCCTGCATATTCAATTAAACTTTTTGGTTGACGGCAACAACCTCATTACAAACTGAGGATTGAACTGCCCATTGTTAATATTATACAAATGTGGTAAAGACTCGACTTAAATTTGGTTGGTATGAAACACCTCACACCTGGAGTTATTTGGGCTGAAAACTACGCTGAGTGTGAGAGACCGCTTATTCAATTAATGCCATTAAGTGGTTTGTTTTTGTAGCTTTTCAACTTGATCCTGACTCCACAGAGCAGCTCGGCCCACGCACTTTAGACCGGAGAAGAGAGAGGAAGTGATTTGACAAAGTGCCTTTTATGGCAGTAATAAAGCACACTTCTAAAAAGGCTTCAAGTACTTCTACACAAATTCTACTTTACCTCGGCAAATGGGACAGACCGAGGAAAGAACAAATGATCAGGTTTTGGAACTGTTCGCGGTTACGCAGGGTTATAATGATAGAAATCCAATTTGAGTTCAATAATCACAAATATAACTGATTCATTTGAAGGTTTTAGACAATAGACTGGTATTTTTAGCACACAGTCATTTTACTTACTTTATTAGAGGCACTCAACGAGATTAAAACATGAAAAAAAGAGCTATTTCAATAAATCTTTTTACAGCGGTCACATGTTTTGTTCACCTTCCTAATGCATTCTGAACCTAAGCCTCAAGTAATATTCATGTGGATGAAAGATGAAACAATGAAAACCATGCTATATTTCCCTGCATTGAACAAGTGTGACCCAAAAAAAGAGCAGGCTCTGTCGAGGCGAACCTTGGACTTAGACCGCATCTAGTCCAGCTCCAGTGCATTCACAGCAGACTTTCTGTTTCTTATAAGTATGAGAGGCTCTAACATGGTACACCATCCAGTCCAGAGTTTCAGATTCTTTTCAATGGAAGAAACATAACAAATAATCAATTCCTGTGAAAAGTGGAGGATCAAAAGCGATGACAGCAGCAGCACCGGAAGAGCAGTGGACAGAAAGTGAGCTGTCCTCTGAGAGAGAGAATGGATCAAGACAGGAACAGAGCTGCACCAAGTGCAGTCTGAGCCCAAGGAGAAAAACAAATGGAGAGAAATTTAAATATTATCATTTCCATCCAGACGCATCACTGCGGTTCACATTTAGGATTATACTTTCAACTGGAGCAATGAGCTAGAGGATGTTACGGCAAAGTTTGTATTTTATTATCTGTTTGACAACGTTCTCATGCGTCATCTTCAGACTGTGACTGGATCACATGGATTTATGAAGCTCAGCATGCAGACTTTAAACAGAAAGGTTCACAGTGGAGACTGTGTTTTAAATCAAATGCTAATTGTAACTCTGAACTGTTGTTTCTTCTATTTAAGAAGATAAGCTGACACACTGAGCATTGTTTGGGAGACTTGCAGCTTGTGCAGGGCGCAGTCATAAGATCACACACAGGTTGTTTGGGAGTGCACAGGTGGATATAGGCTACGTAGTCTTTTTGCTGTTTGTGGATAGTTGCAAGCACACGTGGCATATGTGGTATTTCTATTGTCTGATTATTGATGCGGCAGTTTAAAGCCAAGGAACCGAAAAATTCCTCTGAAAGTGTGTCATGTTTATAGTTCTAGTTCTAGTGTTAGTATAATCCTGGCCTCATTGTTAAAAATGTGTGCATCAGACAACATGAAAAATATTCAAATGAAACCCAATACAAAACAACTTCAAAACAGCATTAGCAACACTATCTAAAACTCTACATTTTGCTTGATTAGTATCTGCTGTTGGATAGTTTTGACAAGGCCGGTCCCGACAGTAAAGTGTGTCTGTCGGGGGCGCTCGCAGACGGGCCCAAAGCTCAGTGTGAAAGCAATCAGATGGTTTCAGAGTTATAATATCCTCAGAGACGGAGCGCGGCGGGAGCTGAGTGACAGGAAAGAATGTGTTTTCTTTCTGAGCTCTCACCTGTGAGGATTAGGAGGCTGGCCAGACCCGGGCAGATCAATCCTGCTCTTCTTCTATATTTGCCGAGTGCCTTTGCAGTGCGGTGAAAACAATCATCCGTAATGCTTTGGAGTTTCTCTTCTGAAGTACTATACGAGTCACAAGTTACTGCTCGATTTTTCACCTCAACACAATAAAAGACCAATCGGTTGTAGTTATATTGGTGATATTGATTATTTTTTCCACATATATTGGTATCAAAAATGTCTTCTTCCAGAGTTTCAACAAGTTAATTTATTTATTCACTATTCTGTTTTGCCATGATTAATTTTTTGTCACGAATACAAAATGTTTCTATTTTGTTAAACAACTTTTTTCTGTGAATTTGCTGGATAAAACATTTTTTCCAACGAATAGCATTGCTTTAGTGTAGTTTTTATAGAATTAGGTCAAAGGTTTACTAAGATAATGTCTAAAAAAGTTCATATTAAAGTCATTTCTGGGTCAATTTTTGGGAAACAAAAGGGGATGGAGTAACAAAACTCACTGCAATAAGAATAAGCTGATGTTTACTTCCTCTGACTGACTTTCAAAACCACATAAAAATTTCATTGAAATACCAGTATCAAACTATTTAATAAATGTCATTTTCTATATTGTCCCATCCCTATTATTCATTCATTAATTTGTTGATTATCTAATGTTTGTTCCCGTTAGGGGTTGCCGATGACTGGAGGCAATCAGTCTGGACAGTGGCAAAGTTGTAACAATATTAACCCCTGTGCACGACTCTCGCAAGACTTAGAAAGTGCTCCCAATGTGTCCTTGTACACAGACCTCGGTGCAGAGCGAGCACACATTCAAGAGTCACGTGAGTGTGCGAAAAGAATCCGTAGAGAGTCTATTTTTGTCAGATGCAACTTTCAAGTCATTACGAGCATTCTCACAGTAATCCATGTGAATCTGTGCTGCTTTGGGCAATAACGGACCGCGGTGGTCTGCTGGACTGCTGCTTGTGTACAAGGTACTTTGCAAGAAACTCTGACACGTCTCGGACCAAACTGGCCTCACAGTCTGTGTACAGCAGGCGTAAAGACAGACACATCACTGAAAAAAACTATTAAGATTTAATTAAAAAAATTCTCGCGACAATTTGCAATATTTTTATTCCTTACGTTTTAATACCAGAGTTGACATATTTTTTGCTAATGTTCATAGCATAAGATTAATTCTGATTAATTGAGTAATTTTAGTATTGTTTTACCCCAAAAATTAAGTAAAATTTAAAGTTAAAAAACAAGTAAGGTTTAGATTTTTTTACATACCACTTATTATTTTATTTTAATTAAATATTTTTAAATTTTTTATGTTGGTAAGTACTATATATGTTTAAAAGTTACTTAATTTTTTATAGTAATACATATTTTTTTTATTTTTACTTTTCTACTTGTTTTCCACTACAATTATGCAAAACAGGGCATATGAAAGTTAGAACAAAACGCTTAAGTAAATAGGAGTTCAAAAGTGCAGCTTCTGTTTTTAACGCAATCATGTATCAGACTCTGCATGGGATGTTTTGAGGTAAAAAGGAATACCTGGGGAAAAGTATGTCTCAGTTCAGTTTAGCATATTTGCAAAGCTTAAAATACAGGGGAGTAATTTGACATAATTTAGATATATACAACTTGTCCAGTCAAAAACATACAATAAGCACATTTTTACACCTTTTTTTTGTCAATATGCTACTGTTAGAAAAAATGTTGGTTGTATATCTACGTTTTCTGCGGAGACTTGATAGCAAATACTAACCCCTGGCTCACACCAACTCCGTACCGGACTGCGGACCTGCGGACCAGACTGCGGACCAGACTGCGGACCGGACGGACTCCGGAGGCTTTCCGATTCTTGAAAAGTAATGAGAGTGGCTCACACCGCGATGCATCCGGGCCGGAGATCCGCACGGATGTGCGTCTACGTCCGGATCGTTTCCGTTGGAAGGAACTTTTTCCGGACAGCCGGAGCCATACGCAACCCTTTTTGGTGAAGTTTTGAAAACAAGACAGGACAAACAGGAAACCAAGCGAGCGCAGATAAGAGAATCCGGTGGTTTTCAAAGTAAAAACATTACGTTTTTACTACAACAACAAATATGTCAAAATGTTCGACATATTGACCATTTGCACCTACGTCACTTGATCACGTGGCTGCGCCATGCTGGATGGCAAAGTGCGTGTACGCAGCATTACAGGAAGCGCAAAACTGACAAATTCTCACATATTTTCTTATTTTTCCGTAAAGAAAGCAGTGGATGCTTCTAGTGCATGTTCAGTACATTTGTCTGTGGAAGTAGGACAACTTTTATACGAAGCGCAAAGCAAGGTATTTGGAAAAGCTAATGAATGCTAGCTGATTTATGCCCTCTTCCTCCTGCTATGTTTGCCGAATAATAAAATCTTCAAGTTGCCTGACTTTACTCCTCATGATTTGCACCATACTGTGGTAAACAGGGTTTTGTCTCACACTGGAGCAGATGTAAAAGCTACAAGAGGTTGGTTTTCAGTAACTTAGCTGTGAGGCTAGTGTTAGCCATGCATAATGCAGGCTGTTTCAGATATTCATTGCATTTTTTTTATACTCATACTTTTTTTCTCTCATTAGCATTGACTTATCTTGTTTAAAGTGTTCACTGCAAATCCGTAGCGACTTAGAGGGATTTATGTTTTTTGATTTATTGCTGCCATCCACTAGCGTCTTCTATCTTCAAAATGTAAACGAAAAAGCTCCAGGTTTAGGCTTAAAACCTCCTTAGTGCAGCGTGTTCCACGAGATACAGCATTTTACAATTGAATCAATTAAAATTACTTAGAAACAAGCAAGTTTTCGGCAAAGTTTCCATTGCTGTAATGCGCACAGACAGCGCTTTTGCCCTCCAGCATGGAGAAGTGGGCGTTCCCTCGAGGAGCGTGACGACACGTGCAAATTGTCAATACGCGACTATTGATACACAGGATGTAAATAAATTGTCCGTACTCACTCACTGGGCGGCGAAAAATCCAAAGAACATGAAGTGCGTGAAATAAGCCTAAAACACAGTGCAAGTGTTCTTGTTTACATATCCATGTGCCAGAGACTGCGTAAACTCCCCCGAAACTCCCAAGTTGAGCGTGAATCCCTGTGAACTCGTGGTAACGCGAGACCAGCAGAGTGCGTACACACGCATGCATATTCTGGAGGCAGTGTGAGTGACACGGACCCGACAGACGGATCTGGATCTGCATCTGGAGGCAGTGTGAACTGAAGTAGGCGTGTCCAATGAAGCTTTGAAATGACCCAAGACTGAGGCTTCAGTTAAAGTTGGGGTAGCTAACTTTGTGTAAATTAGTTAATGTTATGTTTTTCATGGAAAGTCTAGGATAAATGTAACACCACTGAGTATTGTCTGAATTAAATAATAAAAATATTAGTTCCCATCAGGAGCCGAACAGCGCTGTGATTGGTTGTGCTTGGGCAGCCCTCTCCAGTTTCACTTTGTTGTTTGTAAAAAGAAGTTCATAAGCATAATTGCAACCAAATAAATACATGGCGATATTAACCATGTGTCAAAGGATTTATGAGAGGAAGTGTAAAAATCAGCTACCCCAGCTTTAAAGAGGAAATGTTAAAAATCAAGAAAAATGCTGACTATAAGTTAATAGGTTAAATAGAGAAGTCAGTGGTTACCATGGCTACGCTCTCTCCCTGACATCAAAATAATGACACATTCCATTCTTACGGTTGCTAGGGGAGACACATGACATCACAAAGCTTTGACACCAGAGTGTGTGAGTGAGAGAAAGCTGAGTTCTGAACGTCATTTGACTGGTTCAGGGCTGGAGGACGGCTGGTCTCGTGACTTGGGAGTACGAGGCCAGGGTTTGGGGGTTATATTTCGGTAGATTTTGGTAGATTTTCTTTTACGTAGCGCGAGATGTAAACCAGAACCAATGGCCGATTACGTGGCTCAAATTAGAGCCTTACTAGACAAGTGGCAGCATGCCGAGAAAGAGCATGAGGCTGCTGAAAACGATTGGGTGGAGCAAAGTCAGTTTTGGCACGTAGGCGAAGAAGGTAGTAGTTGGGATGAAGGTGCCGCGGGTGTCAAAGATTTGCCTTGGGTGGAAAAAGAGACGGCTTGGCTGGAGAGAGAGCAGCCTTCAAGAATGAAGTAGAAGAGATGTGGAGGTCTGTGGAGGCCAAGCTGGTGGACGGGACCAGCCAGTCCACAGATCTAAACAAGCTGCAAAGTCAGTTTCAGGAACGGGAGAAGCATTTGGCCGCCAGAAGACCCAGTGGCTTCAAAAAGAGGCCTGGTTTAAGAGTGCAGAGAGCAACGGTACCAGAATTAGGTTTTTGCAAAATCAGGTGCGTTTTTTGAAAGTTGAAAACGAATCGATTGTCAACGAGAAGAAAAAGGTACAGGGAAAGTTTGAAGAGAGTTTGAAGAGGGAGAAAGAGTTTGAGAGGCAATGGAGGGAGTTTGTAGTTGCCGATCAAAACTCTAAAGATAAAACTGGGTCAAGCTCCTTTGATCAGGAGAGAAAAACATGGCAGGCAAAAGAGGAGGCACTGCAGAAAGAAAATGTGGCCTTAACTCTTGAAGTGGATAGACTGAAAGATCGTTGTATCGAGCAAGAGAAAAGATTTGGAGACCAGCTTGCAGTAACACACGAACAATTATTGCGTAAAGAAGAGGCGTGTGAAAGCCTAAACAAGGAACTGTGTGACACACAGTCTGAAATGGCGGTCCTAAGGATAAAATATGAAGAACAGAGGATTCAGTGGATGGACAAAGAGAACTCCTGGCTGCGTGCGGAGATGGGCTACTTGAAAAAGCAGGTAGAGTTTTACGAAATGAAATGCAAAGTTGATGAAAAGAGGCCAGTGCAGCCTGAGGTGGAAGTAAGTCAATCGGAAGAACGCAAGACGAAGGAGCAAACAAGGCTGAATCAGAAAAGGGAAAAATGGAACTTTCGATTAGAAAGAAAACAGAAGTGTGTGCAAAAACGTTGTACGGTCGACGTCCCGCAGGCGATCAACGTCCCACAGGTGGTCAACGTCTCCCAGGCGGTCAACGTCCCCAGGTGGTCAACGTCTCACAGGCAGTTGACGTCCCCCAGGTGGTCGACGTCCCCCAGCGGTCGACGTCCCCAGGCGGTTGATGTCCCCAGGCGGTCGACGTCCCCAGGCGGTTGATGTCTCCCAGGCGGTCGATGTCCCCCAGGTGGTCGATATCCCCAGGCGGTTGACGTCCCCCAGGCGGTTGATGTCCCCAGGTGGTTGATGTCTCCCAGGTGGTTGACGTCCCCCAGGCGGTTGACGTCCCCAGGCGGTCGACGTCCCCCAGGCGGTCGACGTCCCCAGGCGGTCGATGTCCCCAGGCGGTCGACGTCTTAGGCGGTCGATGTCTCCCGGGGTGATGTCCCCCAGGCGGTCGACGTCCTCCAGGCGGTCGATGTTCCAGGTGGCTGAGGAGGTGCACGAACCAGAAAGCCCAAGACAAAGGAGCAAATACGGTTTGAGCAGAAATTGGAGAGAAAAAAGAAGAGGCATGCGGAAAAACTTAAAAGGCAGCACAGACAGAGTCAGGAATGCAATGCTAATGTCCAGCAAGTGGTCGTGGAGGTGCACGAACAGCTGGAGGAATCCCAGGTTGATGTCCCGCAGGTGGTTGATGAAGAAGCAATCCAGCCCAACCAGAAGAGTCCAAGACAAAGGAGCAAATACGATTTGAACAGAAATTGGAGAGAAAAAAGAAGAGGCATGCGGAAAAACTTAACAGGGAGCGCAGACAGAGTCAGGAATGCAATGCTAATGTCCAGCAAGTGGTCGTGGAGGTGCACGAACAGCTGGAGGAATCCCAGGTTGATGTCTCGCAGGTGGTTGAAGAAGAAGCAATCCAGCCCAAACCAGAAGAGCCCAAGACAAAGGAGAAAATACGGTTTGAGCAGAAATTGGAGAGAAAAAAGAAGAGGCACGCGGAAAAACTTAACAAGGAGCGCAGACGGAGTCAGGAATGCAATGCTAATGTCCAGCAAGTGGTCGTGGCTGATGTCCCACAGGTGACTGAAGAAGAAGAAATCCAGCCCGAAACAGAAGAGTGTAGAAAAGAAAGGCGTAAACTGGAGAGGAAGAAGAGGCGCTCACAAAAACGTCGTAGGGAGGCACGTAGACAGCAGCGGGAAGTCGACGCCGATGCGCAGCGTGAATCGGGACCCCAGAAGGAAGTCCAAGGTTCTCCTTCACCCAAGAGTAGTGTGTTTAGGCGGTTAGCGTGTTGCTTTAGGCATCACGAGTAAACGCGCCATTAGTTAAGGGCTATACAGGGCAGGAGTATAGACTTTGAAGAGTTTATAAGGCTGCCCAAACCAACTACAGCCCTGTTGCTAAAGTTAGTCCTGGGAGGTTGCTTGTTTGTTTGTCTTTTAGGGTGGTTGCTAAGTTAAGAGTTGAAAAAAGGCAGCAGTATAGACTTTGAAGAGTTTATAAGGCTGCCCATACCAACTACAGCTCTAAAGCTAAAGTTTGTCTTGGGAGGTTGGTTGGTTGGTTGGTGGTTGGTTGTTTGTTTGTTTGTTGGTTGGTTGTTTGGTTCTTGCATTGGTTGCTAAGAGTTGTATAAGGGCGGCAGTATAGACTATGAAGAGTTTGTAAGGCTGCTCGTACCAACTACAGCCCTAATGCTTAAGTTAGTCTTGGGAGGTTGGTTGGTTGTTTGTTTGGTTGTTTGGTTGTTGCATTGGTTGCTAAGAGTTGTATAAGGGCGGCAGTATAGACTATGAAGAGTTTATAAGGCTGCCCATATCAACTACAGCCCTGTTGCTAAAGTTAGTCCTGGGAGGTTGCTTGTTTGTTTGTCTTTTAGGGTGGTTGCTAAGTTAAGAGTTGAAAAAGGGCAGCAGTATAGACTTTGAAGAGTTTATAAGGCTGCCCATACCAACTACAGCTCTAAAGCTAAAGTTTGTCTTGGGAGGTTGGTTGGTTGGTTGTTTGTTTGGTTCTTGCATTGGTTGCTAAGAGTTGTATAAGGGCGGCAGTATAGACTATGAAGAGTTTGTAAGGCTGCTCGTACCAACTACAGCCCTAATGCTTAAGTTAGTCCTGGGAGGTTGGTTGGTTGGTTGTTTGTTTGGTTGGTTGTTTGGTTCTTGCATTGGTTGCTAAGAGTTGTATGAGGGCAGCAGTATAGACTATGAAGAGTTTATAAGGCTGCCCATCCCAACTACAGCCCTAATGCTAAAGTTAGTCCTGGGAGGTTGGTTGTTTGTTAGGTTGTTTGCTAAGTGTGTTACTGTGATGAACTGTTAAGAGTTGTCTGAGAGCAGCAGTATAGACTATGAAGAGTTTGTAAGGCTGCCCTCTCGGCTTGAGACGTTCACTGGTTTCATGAGGTTGTTGAGTTTGTTGGTGTGTGTGATTAGTGACAACCTGTAGAGGGCAGTACTGTGGGCTTTCAGGATTTCAGTTGTTTAGTTCCAGGAGGGTTTGATTCAGCAGCTCATCAGTAGGTCTTTAGGTCCTGCTGCGACACAAGGTATGTTGACAATATGAGAATGTTATGCTGTTATGTGTTTATGTGTATTATGTTATTACAACAATAAAGACAAAAAAAATTATAAAACAAATATAAGGTTTGATCATTTTTTTACTATAAACTTTAAACTGAACAGTGCAAAATAAAGGATCGTTATGTTGCCGGGATTGACGTCAAAGGGAGTGTGGAGATGATCCTGGACATGTCATGCGTTTTACATTTAACATTTACTCACGCTTTTTACATTTAACTAGGACAGCTAAAGAAAATAATCTATTAAATGTTACATTGCTCCTGCAATTAACCATTCAATTGCTTAAGTGATTTTTGGAGTAATATTTACTCACACTTTTTACAATTTGCTCTAGAAGGTAAAGGGAATATTATAATAAATGTTAATATATTCAGAAAGTAAAAACTTTAAAGGATAAAACATTTAAATGTAATACTTTTAAATACAATTGTATTTATTTGGCAGTAGTCTTTTTTAGTGAGTAAAAACTATTTATTTATATATTATAAATATTACTACCCTCAAAAATCAAGCCTTGTCCACACTTGTCAGGCGTTTCAGAACAAATCTTTGACCTACACCACACAGCATCCACACGGAGCAAGAGTTTCAAGACACTGAAAACAAATCTTTCTGAAACTAGGTCCCAGAGAGAAGAGATTTCAAAACTCTTCAAGGTAAGCAGACGCTAAACCAAAGATAAAACATCGGTAGTTTCGCAGGCAAAAGCTAAGTCCAGTTTTGTTTTTTTTCACAAGCATAAAATTCAAGTGAATAAAAGCAGCATGATTGATATTAGTCCATGAACATTCCAGTACCACGTTTGCTCAGTCTTTATGAGATAAACATTGTTTTTGGAGTTTTAGCATTTTTTTTTTCTTTTAGTCAGGAACACCAGAGCTGTGCAGGGGTAGTTGGCGCCATCTGCTGGTGTAATTGTATATTTGTGTCATAAACCAAGCAAAAAGCGTACTTACGGTTAAACACTTAGTCACTGTTACTTTTTATGCAGGCCAACTGAACTGTCAAGGCACACAACAGCCAGTTGGTTGTAGCTTCAGTAGCATTAATGCCTAAAATGTATGCATAGTTAAACTTTTCAAATTAGTAGGGCAATTAGGTTAATTATGTTAAATATTTAAAATAATTAACATTTTACAATGGCTGCAAAATGGTCTGCTCAACAGAAAAAAACGTATATACATGTTAACTATCACATATAGAATTGAAATCACAATACCAAACAGAAAAAATCGCACTTAATATTTTTTGTCAATATCGTGCAGCCCTGGCTACTGCCTCCTGTTCTCGGAGCCTGACACGACACAACACCAGCCCAAAAACCCACGCTCTCTGCAGGCGACTGTCACAGCTCATTCATGTTAATATTACAAGTCATTTTGTATTCTGTCACAACAGCTTACAGCTAATTATATGTCTCATAAATTATATATGTCCTCTCAGCTAAAAGGGAATGATTTGCATTTCATTATTTGCCCCCGCTCGAAATAAAATCGCTCAATAAAAGGTTGATGCATTTACAGCACCTTTTATTATGTGACCGTGGGCCGTTACCTTTACATTTCCATAATTTGTGCTCAGCTTTATGGACAGACGAGCTCAATGACATTAAGGCCAGACACGACACGCAAAACTCTTTTCAGGAGGTCAGACTGCTGTCTTTTGGTGTCTTGACTAAGAAGATAGAAAACTGCTAGAGAAATGAAGACTCAAGGCAATATGACAAAAAATCACAATTTTCTTGTTGCAAGATCCCAATTAAGATTTCATCACGATTCGTGTACCATACAACGTTCTTTTGGCTTTGAGGTAAAAAAAAAATAATTTACTTTATTCCAGGAAGCTTACACTTCAGTGTAATTGGTTGTCACTCACTCAGCAGAACAAAAGACCAATCGGAGAAGTCGGTATGAAAACAATAGTCTAACAGCTGCATTAAATATTGAGAAGTTATGTGTTTGAACAAAATACTATTGTATACTATTGTAAACACATATTGTGCCAATCGAAGAGCCAACTAAAATGGCTGCATTTCAAATGCTCTCAAACTAAAAAATAATTTTTAAATTTAACCATACTGTATGTCTGAGTCATATGAATATTTTAATCTATAAGGCTCACAACATCACAAATTTGCTGGTCACTTAAAAAAAATAAATAAATACATATGTCAATCTATGATATAAAATAAAATGTTTTTTTTTTTTTTTAAATAAAGTCCCGCTAATGTCTTGAATGACAGGACAGCAACCACACTAAGCAGGGGTCACTGTCCTGACTACACTCCTACAGAAACTGAGCAGCGTGGAGCAGCGTGGAGCAGTGTGGAGCAGTATTGGAGCAGTGTGGAGCAGTGTGGAATAGTGTGGAATAGTGTGGAGCAGCGTGGAGCAGTGTGGAGCAGTGTGGAGCAGTATGGGAGCAGTGTGGAACAGTGTGGAGCAGTATCGGAGCAGTGTGGAGCAGAGGGGAACAGGTGGGGAACAGTGTGGAGCAGTATTGGAGCAGTGTGGGTGCAGAGGGGAACAGTAGGGAGCAGCGTGGAGCAGTATTGGAGCAGTGTGGAGCAGTATGGAGCAGTATTGGAGCAGTGTGGAGCATCGTTGAGCAGTGTAGAGCAGTGTGGAGCAGTTATTGGAGCAGTGTAGAGCATCGTGGAGCAGTGGCTTAGAAGCAGTGTGGAGCAGTATTGGAGCAGTGTGGAGCCAGTAGTGGAGCAGTATTGGAGCAGTATTGGAGCAGTATTGGAGCAGTGTGGAGCAGTAGTGGAGGCAGTAAGTGGAGCAGTATTGGAGCAGTGTGGAGCAGCATGGAGCAGTATGGAGCAGTGTGGAGCAGTATTGGAGCATGCGTGGAGCAGAGGGGAACAGTAGGGAACAGTGTGGAGCAGTATTGGAGCAGTGTGGAGCAGTGTGGAGCAGAGGGAACAGTAGGGAACAGTGCGGAGCAGTGGGAGCAGTGTGGAGCAGTGTGGTGCAGTGTGGAGCAGTTGTGGGTCTGTCCATGTCATGCACAGTGTCGTATCTGCAGTTCATGTGATTCTTAACTGAACTCCAGTCAGTTTGCAACGTTCGCTCCGAGACTGTTCACTTTAGTCTCAGTCGTCATAGACTTTGTTTTCATCATCTCAGTAAGAGGTGCCCTAACTAAACAAACACTCCTCCAAAGACAGACGTGTTTGTTGAAAATACACTGCTGTCTTCTCTGCTGAGCTGGAACAGGTTTTATGTGAAACAAGAGCTGTGATTGGTTCCGCCCACTCCGAACATCACAGATAGTTTTATTAGTTCATGCAGTTAAAACTTCATGAGCTAAAATAAACAATATAAACTAAACAAATCATCAAGGCAATACAATCATATTTAATGCTCTTTGTAATCAAACTACTCAATGAATCATTTCAGTCCATCTGCAGTTTAAACTACACATACACAACTACACGTTCTACAGTTTGTTCAATCGTGCCGAAACAAACTTTCTGCTGCACCTGTCCATCATGAGCACCTGAAAAGCAACAGTGCAAGCCAAATGCATTGTTTATTTTTTAAGCAGAAGTAGATCAAGTTACCCCAACTTTATTTAGGATAGAAATGTACCTAAACCAGGGCAATTCACTTTTATTCACCAGTGTGTCATATTTGTCGGAAGGTTGAAGTCTGAGGCCGGACATCAAAAACTGAACTATAAATGTGTTTTACCTAGTCTGCACGAAACTTGAAATGGTACTGCTTCCAAGAAATCTATTTTCATTCAGATAAATACAGCAATAACACATTAAACATCACAACAGGAACACAGAGTTTCTCTCACACTCTTCATCAACAGTCCTTCGCACACAATTTCACTCAATACCTCAGTTCTTAAATAAGATGATTCGAATCTGTGTGATGAGGAAACTGGTTTGTTGTGCAAGGATAGAAATATGGTGAATCTCCAACTGACGTTAAGCAGCATGACAAAAAAATATGAATGTTTGCTTTGTATCAACCAACCCTAGACATTCTCTTTACTTTTCAGCACAAAAGCTTCAGATAGTCATCCCCTGCAGTGTGTGGTCTTAACTGTGAGCTCTCTGTCGTCTTCTTACCTGTGCAGAGGATCAGTGCAGCCAGTCCCACACACATCAGCGGCCCCATGTCTCCTCGGGCCGGCCTCATTGCAGTCGACGGAGGGGGGAGAGGACCACGGCTCTTTCAGCACAAATCCTCGGCACTTTGCACACACTCTATCCTCTGTGGGCCGTTCTCCATGTAAAGCCTGAGCGTGGGACTCGCTCGCGGCCACCACCTGCTACACACACAGAGGAACACGATCACAGAAATGTACTCACACACAGAGGAACACTCACAGAGATGAACAACACAGAGAACACGATCACAGAGATGATACTACACCAGAGGACCGATCACAGGATGATACCACACACAGAGGAACACCGGTCACAGAGATGATACACACACAGAGGAACACGGTCACAGAGATGATACATACACAATAGGAATGGGACGATTCACCCAAGTCACGATTCAATTCAATTTTCGATTTTGCTGTCACGATTTTCGATTTTCTTCGATTTTTTAGTAGATATCTAAAACGATCTTTGTTATTTAGATATCTAAAACAACATTATTTTTTATATTTATTTTTCTACATATATTAGATGTATATATTAAAATTCACGTGTAGCAGAAGCAGCGTTTGATTTACAAGGGAATGAGTAGTGCGTGCGCAGGAGATCGGTGTTGTGTCTGGGGAAAAGAAGGAGACGCTGGTGCTGGTCGAGATGAGAGTGCACATAAGATTCAACCTTAACTTCATATCGCTCCCGGTGTTTGGGAACACTTTGGATTTAGTGCGAGGTATGATGATCGCGGTAAGAAAACGATCTATTGGGAAGTTTATCACTAATGACATGCAGCCTTTTAGTCTTGTTTGCGCTGTTGAACGCGCAGGCTTTAAGCACATGTTTAACACTGCCGAGCCCAAAACCTTCAGTAACACCGTAATGCCCGCGATGTATGAAGAAACAAAGCGGTGAAACTTGAGCAGGACCAGACTGCACGTGAATATGTTGCCCTGACAGCTGATGAGTGGTTTATTACGATGACGATCCACAATATCGACAAAGAGTAGGCTAAAGTGTTGCAGACACGCATACTGTATGACCCACACAAGTCAAAACCTCTCAGAAGCACTGACAGAAGTAAAACATGAATGGAAGTTAATTAGGAGAAATTACACTGTCCCTGTAACATTGTAACAATGTAAGAAAGTAACATTGTTAAAGCTGTTAAAAGGATTAGGGACAAATCTTGGGTGTTTTGCACCCACTATTAATGTGTCTGCCAAACATGCAGTGTCCATCAGACACATTTCCAGACTTATAGGAAAAATAAGGAAAAGTCATTGCTTTTTACATAAAAGCACAAATGCAGCCCACATTCTCAAAATGAAGCAAGAAATGTTAGAGTTGCCAGTTCACACACTATATATATGTACAAAAATAAATGTAAAAATAATAGTTTTAGATATTTAAATAACAAAGATAGTTTTAGATATCTACTATCAAAATTGAAGAAAATTGTGACAGCAAAATCAAAAATCAAATCGAATTGTGACATCCCTAGTGGGCTGCATTTGTACTTTTATGTAAAAAGCAATGACTTCTCTCATAGCTTTAGTTTCAAGCCATACTGTAAGATTTTATGAAGCAATACTTCCATAGAGAAAAGGCGAACGCAGACCCTCTATCTATCATCTTACAGAGCCTCTTGAATGAGTAACATGCAGTTTTTAAGAAGACCTGATGCTCTTTTGAATTATAACTGTCATCCCGCATTCGTCCAGAAGTGAACCATAGTAGAAAAGCTTCAAAGGTTGACATCTGGACAAGACGTTTCAACTCATCTAAAAGTCTTTTTCAAACTAATGGACGTGGTCGGAGATAATGGCTTTTCTACTGTTCTGAGCTAAATCTGCCCTGCCCTCTGGAAGGAGTTTCTCTGACTAATACTGATCACTGCTGAGTGCATTAACAAGATCATTATTCCACATTTTGTTCATTGTAAGCCGCAGTATTGATCAAAAACGGCTTCATAATAGAAAATAGCTCCACATTAACCTGCTGTTTCAACATTATAGTGACATTTAATCGCAGCTGGTTTCTTTTTTGTTTTTTTTCTGTTGAAAAGTGGTTACCATGTGTGACTTGAGAGTTTTACATTTTAAGCCAAATCTCTTTGTTGAGCATTTCATCCCCATGTGTAGGAATTGTATGCACAACTAGTGGTATAAAAAGGTATTACAATCACAGAGTAACTTGGGTTGACAGAGAGTGAAATGGCCTGTTATTCTCCAATCATTGTCAGTGCCAAATTTGAGTCAAAAATTGAGCGTTTTTAGTTTATCAACACGCACGCTGCCTCCAGAAAGAGTCGCTGCACATCGACACAAAACTGAGGAAAGTTGAAAAAGCACCGTTGTCAGTGAACTACAAGAGTTTATCACTGTGCGAAAACAAAAGTTATGCTGCTAATTCAACATTTGTGAATAAATTTCAATCCTACGACCCTTAAAAGGGACATTCAGGTAGTGAGAACATTTGAAGATTAAAATTACAGACCAATCAGGAATAAGTTTCACTATAATGAGTAAAAACATGATTTTCACTTCTCAGAAACCTAACTGTTTGTCATGGTTTGTTCCCAAGAATAACTTTTCTACACAATGTGGGTGGAGCCTAAGGAGAACTGTGTAGTAGTTAAAATTTTTCTTTTATCGTTAATTGGAGCCCTTCACAATTAATAATCAATAAACCGATTACTTTAACACAGTACTTTTTAATGCTATTATTTCAAAGAACTGGGCACAGAGCTACAAGAGCAGAGCAGTGAGACAGCGACAGGCTTTTGTACTTTGCAACAACACGACTTAATAAAAGTTTCTTAAACACTGCTGCAATGCACTGTGTATTCTTCAGTCAAATCATTCATAAATTAAGGAATACGTTTTGAGTCGCTGCTAACATTAGCTGCTTACCTTACTGGTAAAACATCTCAGTGGCCATTTCATACTCTGGCAACACAAGTTCATCTGTGATTGTAATACCCTTTTGTAATACCCTTTTTTTGTGCATCTTAAATACAGTTGGTCAGAGCAATCCCTCATTCGTCGAGGAGTGATATACAGAAGAATGGCTTCAAAGTTGTCATCTGGGCAGTGTATTTGATGATCGAGACGTTTCGACTCTCACTGAAGTCATTTTCAGTCTGGTGGAAAACACCTAAGACTTGATGTATTTATATTGAATTTATAAATACAGTAAGTCCTTGTCCACATAAAGCCAAGCTCAAGTTTTTTAGAAAAAATATTTGACCTAAACCACACATCATCCAAACGAAGCAGGAGTTTCAGGATACTGAAAACAAATCTTTCTAAAACCCGGACCCAGAGTGAAATCTGCCGCGTCGACTTAGGGGTGTGAATCTTTGAGTGTCAGGCGATTCGATTCGATTCCGATTCTGGGGTCCCGATTCGATTCAAAAACGATTCTCGATTTTCGATTCAAAACGATTCTCGATTTTCGATTCTAAACGATTCTCAATTTATTTTAAAAGTCATTTTTCATTTTGTTCTTAGGTTTTTTTTTGTTTTTTTCTTAATTAAAATGTTGTTGGGGCTAATTTATCACTATCTTGCAATTATTACACTTATGTTTTGTCAAAAATAACATTTTTCAATGCTTTAGAATTCATTTGGCAGTAAATGTAATAAATGGGTCACTGGCCCTTTAATGCAGACAAGTTGTGGCTAGTTAGCGCGTTAGCTGCTCCCCACCGCTAACAACAACAGCACGGGACAATCATGGAGTACATGGATGTAAAGTAGCGCTAAAATACTCTGAATGTCGATCCACTTTCTCCTCTGCCTCACGTAAGTCTCCTGCTCTGTGTGTGTGTGTGTGTCTGTGCGCTCGGCACCGGCCCCCCTCCTTCCCCTCGCTCCTGCGCGGAGAGGAAGGAAGAGAGTGAGAAAGAGGCAGCCCCAACACAAAGTTTTGTTGAAATTGTGGCACAAAGAGTTTATTAGAAGATATTATATGTGTTTAAACTCAGACACAGACATTTTACCAGTTTTCTGCCGATCTAAATCATGTCATGTAGGAGCTATTTTAGCGCAGCAGACGCAGATGCAGCATAAACACTGACGTAATTTAAAATCGATTTTGGAGAATTTGGAATCGATCCAGAATCGTTAGAGGTAGAATCGCGATCCTTTTAAGAATCGATTTTTTCAACACCCCTACGCGTCGTCACACCATAAACCACAGAAAACATGTTTAAACTTCCTTCTCTCATTTGTGACTTTCTGTGTCAGTGTCACAGCGCCACACTCTGGTCAGTTACAGCCATTTCACCAACTTCAGCCTGGTTTACTGATTCGTGTTTTAGACAGATCCATGTTTATTGTTTATGAAACTATTCTCATTTTGTCTTTGTGTGGACAAGGCATCAAGTCACTTCCGGAGTCGAAACGTCACGATACGCTGTCCAGATGACAAGTTTGAAGTCTTATCTACTATTTAAATACAGTTCCTTTAACAAAGCTAAACAGGAAGTGCACTGCTAAGAAAAGTGGGTGGAGCAGAATAAGGTGAATAGAACATAGTTACTTCAAAAGCGGTTTTCTCAAAATGCATTTTCCTTCACAGAGCCTGCAGTATCTCGCCCTGTCGATTAAGTTTCACAACAGTATATTTCTGTGAGATCTATCACCTACTGCATCTGCTCATTCTTTTTTTGAGGTGTTGATTTTTTTTTGCAGTGTACAAATCAGCTTCCCGCCTTTAACTGTTTAAACTCCAACCCCTGACCTGCTGAGAGAAGAGGTTTTAGAAATCAACAAAAAGCAGTACATCAAAATGACACTGGACATATAACATAGTTTCAATGAAAAAAGCAACTTAATTTTTATAATATCTTGGATTTATTTGTTGCCAAGTTAAATAATCTGCCAGTGAAACAAGACTTTTGTACGAAAATTAAGAAACTACATCATTAAAGGTGCAATGTAACTTTTTGGTAAAAAAAAAAAAAAAAAACTTAAATAAAGGCATGTTTTTGTCATTTAAATGTCGTTGTTGCACTAAATAAAGAATAAAAATGTGCTTATTTGCTTGACAGGTTGTATGGCTGAAAGGTCTGCTGTGTTTGTTTTATAGAGGGATTATTTGTTCATCAACGGGCGATGGCACTATAGGGATGCACCATCCAGTTTTTTAGTTAATACCGATTCCAATATTTGTCTTTAAGCTTCTGCTGATACTGGATATCAACCGATACCAAAGTAAGGACTGAAATGTCTTATGTTTTCTTCTCAAAACATTTGGTCTTATAGTGCTATCTAGCTGTTATTTAGTGCAAGCTACAACTTTACAACTTAATCTGGATAAAATGTCTAACAATATGAGATGTTCTGGTCAACACCAGCAATAAATTAGTCTCTTATGTCCAATTAAAGGCACAACTATGATATCGACTGAACTGATATCATGGTGCCGATACTCCGATACCGATATCCTATCCCAGTATCAACGGTGCATCCCGATATGCAGAAAGAGCCTCCACTCATTGACCAAGCTTCAACAACAACTCGAGCTAGGGCTGTATAACAAAGGTTATTCTGACAATTCAACATTTGTGAATAAATTCTACCTACGCCTCATACACGTTACATTCAGGAGGAAAAACACTGTCCCAAGCCTCAGAAGCCAGACGTCTGTCAGACCGGTTCAGACCTGATCCAAACAGCTGCTCTCATTTCAATCAAAGAAGTTTCCCCAGCCGACTAGATGAACAGCGTCTCTTTCTGCATGGAGCATGTGCAGTAGAGCGGAAAGTGACGTTGACCGAAAGTCCTTCTATAGAAAATGGGTTATAGCTGTATCTATTTTCACATATGGCATAAAATGTATTCAAAATGTCTCAAAGTTGACTTTCACGTTGTAATTAAAGCAAATTGTGTAGTGCCCTTTAAAAAAAACACTTTTTTAACTTAAGAAGTAAGAAAAGAGATCGTATGTCACTGCATCAAGAAAGAGAATATAGATCTACTGACAGATAATTATACTCTAAGTGACAGCAGCTCAAGATATAATGTTTCATAATTCAAGACATTTCAACTGTTGTAACATTGTTTTTGCAGCATTGGTACAATTTCATAAAAACCTCACATTCATCAGCCTTTTACAACGTACTCAACTAACTGCTTAATCTAAAATAATAATCATCAGAATAAGTGATTGTTGCAGTCCTAAATACAACCCCTTAAGGAATGAGGATTCACCAAAACTGCAGTTTATATGCTCTTCTACTCCATGAGGGATCTGAACTGGGCAATTTGTCAAATTTAATCAGGATGAGATTCAGTCTTGTAGTATTAAGTTATTTTAATCATTAATATTCAAAGATCACAGTCACTGACAGTAAAGGCATATTTTTGTCAAATGATTCTGATTAAAAGTAACTAACATGTATAGGTCTGGGTGAATTGACAAAAAGAATAACCCATATTTTTGGGGCATATTTCAGTCTCGATATTCAACTATTATCAGCAACAGTAATGTACACAAACTTGTCTATGATGTATTGCTTGAAGCTTGCATGGAAAAAATAATCATCTTAAAAAGATAAAATTCATAAATGTTTGAAACAGGTGATATTTATGCCATTGTGTGTATTTTGACTGTCTTAATCCTTTAGGCACCGGAGTTTTCCAATTGAAATACAATTCTCTAAATATAAATTCTTAAATCTTTCACCTGGAGAAGCAAAACTAATGCTTGTCTGTATAGTTTATAAAACGGCTGGCCAGAGATGCGTTTGGTATTTTACAAGCTTCTGAAAAGAGACTCTGAAGTCTAAATACAGAGAGGCTGAAATGGTTTGGTGCAGAATTGCAACTTTGACACTTAAAGGGTTGAATTACCAATGAAACAAGCATCTATTTTAATTCAACTAAGATAATTACTTTAACCTAAAATCAGAAAAAACATTTGAAACAGAATAAAACCTGCTTGTCTATAATGACAATGTACAAAACACTTTTAACATTGTTTAAGCACCTTGAAAGCATTCATTAGTTTAAATTAGTTCTAATTATTAGATAAATCTAGGCTGCAACAAGTGAATCAATTAACCGGCAACTAATTCAATATTTAAATAGAAACTGAATAATCATTAACTGATTTTATTTAGGTTTTAAAACATGAACAAAATTAATGATGATGGGCAATGAAAATGTGTTTTTATTTATTGTTTCTGTGATGTAAAAACTAGTTTAAAACACCGTCAGAATGTTCTTAAAAGGCTTTGCACAAAAAACAAAAAAAATGCAGACTTGAACAAGCTAATGTAAAAAAACAACAAAAAAAGTAACTGATTTAACTAAAATGTATTTTGTTTTAGGATAATTTGACTTCTTTATGCAACGATTTTTTATTATTATTTTCAAGTGAGAAATGCTCAATTCCTTTCTAATAAACCACATGTTTTGATTTTTGTTCCATTGGCAAATCATATCTTAAGACCGTTACTTCATGCACTGTTACCTTTTCATAAGATGTTCATTTTTCCATTGCAGCTGAGCAGTAATCAAGTTACTCAAATTAATAAACAACTAATGGTTTAATTGAATGAATAATCACAACTAATCGATTAGTTGCAGCCCTAGAAAAATGTGAAATATTTTTCTGCAAACAATACTTGATATTCGATATAATGCTTTGCTTTAACATATTACCATTAGTATTTGCATTTGCTAACACAAATTAAACTCAAATCAAAACCAGGACTATATACGTTTTTTGTTTTTGTTTTTCTTCTCATTTCGACAATAGCCTCCACTTCACTGAAAGACAAACACGCTTCGTAAAAATAAATACCGAAATAAATGAGAAATCAAGCCATCTCTTGTTTGGGGATTTGACTGGATCAATTCTACTTTCCCTGCAGACCACCAGTTGAAAGAATACAATTGGCTGACACGTTTGCAAATGAATCTTTAGTGGGATTGCTCATATAAACAAGAAATAGCCGAATAAACTATGATTTACTCTTCTTTTAACGTAATCCTCACGTCATGCGTCATCTTACGGTGCAGTTTATTTGATAGTTTGGGCTAAACAGGTGTGTGACCGCCCACTTAACTCACAAAATCTACTTTTATTCTCACATTTGAAGCTTTTCTTGCAGCTACGCGTCACAAAACATTTTATACGCGCTTCAAACTGCACAACATTACGCTAATCACGTGTAAAAACATAAAATTTACGTATAAGGAGATGCTCACCATGTTGATTTTTGGAGTGTTGTAGCGAACGACGACGTGCAGCGTGAAGTAAAATCCTTAAATTAGACTATAAACAGCAAGAAAAGTCGCTTATCCTTCGCTCAAAAAAAAAAAAAAGAAAGAGATGAATTAAAAATAGAAAGTCCGGTGCTTCCTTGTTCTTCCGTAAAGCTCCAAACAAATCACGCCGGGTGTAGCTCGCGGCGAAGGTGTCCAACTTCCACAAGAGCAGAGCAAAAACCCACAAGCCACCACAAACTCTCGCGCTCGTATCTCGGACGTACTGCCGTGACTGCCTCCCGTGGCTGCTGCTGCTGTGGCTCGCGGAGGAGGAGAGAGAGAGAGAGAGAGAGAGAGAGAGAGAGGAGAGAGATGGGGCCAACACGCGCGCGCTCAGACCGGGGGGCTCGAGCAGCAAACGAGGGGGTGGTTCGTTGGTTGGTTGGGTCGTTGGCGGAGCGCGCGTCAGCAAGTATGTAACGTCCAATAATTGCAAATCCAGCCTGTGTCACATTTCGAAGGAGCTTTGAACAGTATTGAGTAGATAAAAGGACACATAAGGCAAAGCAATTCAAAGTGCTTTACAAGGCAGGAAAAGATGCATCAAAATTACAAAACAAAACAAATTATTAAATAACAGAAATAATCATCAGAAATTTACTTTAAAAGAAATAAATAGTGCAGACAAAGCTTTTTCAGTCAAATGCACAGGTAAACAAAACATTTTGAGTCGAAATGTGAACATTTCACAGTGGAGGCCTGACTTACTTCTTCAGGAAGACCTGATCTGAGCTGCATTAAACTGCAAAACTGATTTTCCATGTTTAGTCCTGACTCTGGTCCGTGTTTAGTCCTGACTCTGATCTGCGTTTAGTCCTGACTTGTCCGTTTAGTCCTGACTCTGGTCCGTTTAGTCCTGACTCTGGTCCACGTTTAGTCCTGACTCTGGTCACGTTTAGTCCTGACTCTGGTCCATGTTTAGTCCTGACTCTGGTCCGTTTAGTCCTGACTCTGGTCACGTTTAGTCCTGACTCTGGTCCACGTTTAGTCCTGACTCTGGTCCGTTTAGTCCTGACTCTGGTCCATGTTTAGTCCTGACTCTGGTCCTTGTTTAGTACTGGACTCTGGCACCAGCAGGAGGCCGGTCCCTGAGGTCCTCAGAATCTGAGATGGTTCATAAGGCACTAACATGTCAGAGATGTCCTTTGGTGCTAGTCATGGCTAAAAAGACATGTTCACTGTGCCCAAACACATCAGCACATCAGTGTAGTCCAAGAAGTAGAAGAGAATAAACATATTTCAGCAATTGTTTTCATTTCGCTTCATCTCTAAATTTGCGTCGCCAATTACATTTGCTTGTTTTTACTCTAAAAGCCTTGTCTGAAAAACTGCCAAACTATATTGTCTTTTGTCAGTTAATGCTCGAAGTACCGCACAAGGTCTTCAGACAAGATTCTTTTAAAGGAGCCAAGTCTGAACCTGGGAAAACTGCCTTTAGTCTTTGTGCACCATGTGTTTGGAATAAACTGCAAGAGTCTCTAGGCGTCACCTGTCTGCCTACTATTGGTCAGTTTTAACATCTTTTAAAGACACAAATAGTAGAACATTTCCAGTGTTTTTAAAGTGAGGCTAAACAAGCAGTCAGAGACTTACTCCGCCCACAGCTAAACCTCAAACAGGCTTGCATTCCCAGAAAACTTTTAAGGTATACCCAGTGGGTGTGAACAGACATTGATTTACAGCACGAAATATAAGAGCAAGCTTGCGAGTGATAGGAGTTTTGTTGGGGAGCGATCCTGACATGCGGAGAAGTTCACAGCTCTGAGGCTGTGCACAGGTCAAGTTTTTTACTTGCACATCAAGATTCTTTTTATTAACTTTGCAGACATATGTATGAAACCTTTAGCCACGTTTCCATTAGCCTGGGTCCCCTAGACCGGTTCACTTTGCAGCGGTTTGGGCTGTTTATGTTGGTGAGTGTTTCCACTGCAGGTCCAGGCTCTCGAGGGTCTGCCACGGGAGCAGCTGACGTCACTCACACATTACCAGTGCTTTGTTGAAAAAAATTGAAAATGAGAAAAATAAAACACCAAAACAAGGGTCGAACTTGCACAACTTTGCACATAGCACCACATGCTGATCTAGATGAGCCAAATGACTGATGATGTCAGTATGCAGAGGGCAACCGCTTTCCAGCTTGCCTTAGCAGTGGTGCCAGAAGAAAGAGTTTTTATATCCCACCTGGTGGCTCATTTGTCGCGTCAACTGTGATGTGACGTTGATGTGTACTGAAAATGCACTGACGTTTGACCATCGCGGCAGCTCAGTCGCGGTTTTTGCACACATAACTGAAAAATGATCGAGTTTGCACAAAAATGTTCAAAAAAGGCCTGGAAACAGTAAATATTTTCATTTTGACCCCATACACACAGCTTGACAGTGAAAAAAAGTTGATTCTGCGTTTAGTTTTTCTTTAAATATGCTGTGCTGTGCTGTGATATAATTTAATGTTTATGTTTGTATTTTGTCTGCCTTTATAATATTTTTGCATTGTTTTGCCCTGATGTTTTTCTTGACCAGGACGAAAGATAGAAATCTCTGTTTGCTGATTGGCCAATTGTACTTTGAGGTTTTTGTAAGTAAGTAAGTAATCTTTATTTGTATAGCGCATTTCACAGACAGAGTCACAAAGCGCTTCACAGTGAGATGAACCCCTCCCCTCCCCACTCAGTGACAGTAAGCTGCCCTGGGCAACTCAACGGAGGCAATTCACCTAACAGCTGGCGCCTCAACCTCCGACTGTCACCAAGTGTTCCCTAACATGCATGTTATCAGTTGGTGGGGAAACCGGAGTGCCCGGAGGAAACCACCCAGACACGGGGAGAACATGCAAACTCCACACAGAAAGGTCCGGGCCTGAGCGGGAATCGAACCCGCGACCTTCTTGCTGTGAGGCCAGAGCGCTATCCGCTCTGCCACCGTGCCGGGAACTTTCTGCATTTCTGCGATACTTGACCCAGTGGCTGAAATTAGCCTGAACAGGGGCATTATAAACTCAAGATTATGCCTGCTAAAAGACAAGACAAACATTGCAAATTATACATTGTGTTTCCTATAAAGAGAGAATGCACTTCATTCACTTTTGCTGGCACAATCTTTGTCCACAGAGCTTTTGTTTTGCAGAAAATAAAATGCGAAAAAATGAAAGTAGCTTTTCTCTTGCCGTGGTGACTGTGAACATTGTGTGATCCAAAAGTTATTTACCCAATTATCTCTTGTACATGTCAGATACAAACTCATTATTTTGCAAAGTTGTGGTTGGTCACCATTGACAGTTTTGTGATGTCATAAGTCAAGTTCCAAGACTTTCTCTGCTTTTTAAACCCAGAAATCCTTGCCATGCAGATTCATTCTGAGTTATTTTGCGGTCAGATTGTGTCATTTGTCACTGTGTGCATGTTGTAGGCACGCTAGCTTTGTATATTTCCCCTTTATATAAATCTATTATGCATGCAAAGATGGAGCTCAGAGTTCATTTCTGGTGCAAAACCTGTTATAGTGACATCAGTCTCAGAGTAAACTCGGTCCAGCTTTGATTCTGTCTTGATACAGTTACAACTCATATTCAGTCCGCTGTGCTGGAATAAGGGTTCTGCGGAGGACTGTGGAGGACTGTGGAGGCTCCTGGCTGTCCGGTGAAAGTTCTTTCCAACAGAAAGAATCGCACCCGACTGCACGAGTCTTGAGAAGATGAGAATATTGTTCATTACTTTGTGAGTCTGAGTTTGTTTTAGTCTTTACTCCTGGATTCGCCACTTACATAGCACAATTTCTGATTGTTTACCACTAAAAGTTCAGCACTGTCCAATTTCTGCCATCAGACACTGCGAACACTTTGACTGATAGAAATGTGTCAGACGCCCGGAGGCTTAAATGCTTTGAGGCAGGAATCACACCGTAACGCAATGCAAAACATTGCGGATCTAAATGTGCGTGCACCATGTATTTTAAATGTAACAGCGCGAACACTCTTTAATTCAGCATTGACTTATATCTGAGGCTCGAGTGCTTTGATGTTCCTGTTTTGCCCTCCTAAACTCTTCTCAAAATTGGAATCAGATTGTTCCACTCGGTTTGACATTCCGCTGTGCTATTACAAATTTTTAATTTGTAAGGCATCATGTTTTTATCTGTTTCTCTGTCTGTTTGAACGATTCAAAACCGAAATATCTTTTGTTCTGTTCAAAGTGAACCAGACCTGTTTACCAGAAGTGGGAGACTTGAGTCGCACTTTTCATGACTTGTGACTTACTTGTCCTATGATTCCTAAAATACTTGACTTACTCCCACCTCTGCTGTTTACATTTAAAGCAGTGCTCTCATCGGACACGTCTGACTCTTATTGACCATTGTTGATCATCAAGCCGAGGACAATCAAAGTGTGTTCTTGGCAGATCAGGCATGTTTTCACCTAACCACATTCATTGTTTGTATGCTACTTGAAAAATTAAGACTTCGACTGACATATTTATGGTGCATTCAGGCCGGACAGCGTCTTTGCGTTGCTGCGTGTTGTGCATTCAAGCGTATTGGCGTCTTCGGCGTTCGTTGACCCGTGTTTAGGCGTCTGAAAACGTGGTGTTGTGCAGGTTGGAAGCTCAAACTTGCGGTGACGCAACTTGCTCGAATCTGTGGCCGCCGCAGGAGTTGTGAAAATCCATCTTAACAGCGTTGTGAGTCAGCGTCAGCCAATCAGAGACTACACTCTGTGACACGTGACATGCTGCTGTTCTCCTCTCACATCAAGGGGAAAGGAAGACTGTTTACTGAAGTCTTTTAATTACTTTTTGAACGAAAGGTCGCTTGTTTTGGGCTTTTTTTCAAAGGCTTGGTCGTTTGTTGCTCTGAAAATCTGGCGACACAAAACAAACAACATGGCTCATGATCTGGACTGACAATGCCTCACATGGATCTATTAAAAATACTCGTTGCCGTGTTTAAACCACAACTGTACGATGGGAGGAGCCGAGGAGACAGAGACAGCAAAAGACACTGCCTGGAGAAGAAAGTTATGAGATTGGGTAAGCTAAGTTTTAGAAATGCAACAAGCTTCTATCTGTCTCTCTCAACGTGATTGTCTACAAGCAAAACAAAGCCTGAAACAAGCAGTGAAGAAGCGCGTTGGAGCATTAAAAGTGTCTTTTTGTCCCCCAACGCCTTGACGTACATTTGGGCGTCAACTTCGAAATTGTTCTGTGTCAAAATATGCTTTTACCGGCACATTTTGACGCAAATACGCTGTCCGGTGTGAACGCAGCATTAGAGTTCTAAAATGTCACATAAGTCCTATTCGCATGACCTCAGGATCTCATGTAAATTGTAATACTTACAGATGTCGTTTCTACTCCTGTGTGAATCGCCATGTCTAATTCTCCAAACTCAAATGTCCTTGTGTGATTCTAAGCCGTGTGTGTGTGTATGTTTGTGTTTTCAATCCGTGAACTGCTTGTAAATGGAATAATAATGACTCCGCGGCTTATTTTACCTTCAGATTTGAACAGATTGCTGCAAAGTTTGGATGGAAGGACTTTATCATCGTAAATATTTAGTAAACTATTTTAGAGTCCGAAAGACAGGTGTTTTCTTTGCATTTAAATTACACACGTCTGAAATTCTAATCTGAGGTTCAGATTAGGTTTCATTGTTATTCATAAATAATAACACTTTTTACTTCCACCATAAAATGAAATGAGGCAGCAACAGTATCACAAAAATACACAAAAAATGAGAAATTGAATATATATACATCTTTGGCCAAAGAAAGGACACTATTAAAGCTCACAGCACAATTTGTTCATTTCTCTAAAGAAGGTTTTAGAAATCTAGAAGCAGATACAACTGTATTGACTGATTTGTTCCTGGAAGACCCGAGCTCATAATAAATAAAATATACTTCACTGATTGTGTGACCCTCAAATTATGTTTCATTATAAAATCAGAAAAATTATGTTTCATTACAATCTGGTTGAGTGGGAAAATGACCCATAATTACTAATGAGGTTACTCTACTTCTTTATGTCATGTTCATAACAGCAGGACTGAGGCAAAAAGAAGAGAATGCTGTATAGAACAGTATGTAGCATTTTCATAGATAATGTATGAGTATTTGTACAGGAAAACCAAAAATCAAAATTTTGTTATAACTTTATATTAATGGAAACAAATAATGTAATATGTAGCTTTAATGTCTTTTAGCCAGGCTTTGGTATTAATATGTATTTATTGAGTCATTTATTTATTTATTTATATTTTTACATAAATTTGGCATGTTTTGGGCAACCCAGTCTCCGAAGAATACGTAGATATACAACTAAAAGTCAAAAATGTTCGACAGGCACATCTTTATGCTTTTTTTACGTCAAAATGTCACAAAAAGTCAAAACGTAAAATAACTACGAATTTTGGTTGAAGCCAAGTGGTGACATTTTCTTTGGGTGGGTAAATGTTAAAGTGAGGCTAAACACGCGGTCAGAGACTTACTCCGCCCACAACTGAACCTCAAACAGACTCGCAAAAGTGGGAGATGCTCAGAGGCCTTTTAAGTGGGCGTGAACAGACATGATTGACAGCTGGAAATATGAACAGCGAGCTTGGTGAGTGATATGATTTTTCTGTGGGAGCGATCCTGACATGTGGAGAAGTTCACAGCTCTTAGCCTGTGCGGGTCTAGTTTCTAGATTTTTTTTATCAACTTTGCAGCGACATGTATGAAACCTTTGCTTTAGCCAGCGTAAGCACATAAGCTCATGATGTTTTTCTAAAATAGAAAATTTGGAAAATTAAGCAATCGAGTTTTGGACCAGCACACCTTTGCATATTGCACCACACGCTTATCTAGCTGAGCCAAACAACTGATGACATCATACTGTAGCGCAGACCTGGACAAACTGCGGCCCGGGGTCCAAATGCGGCCCTCAGCCTGTTTTTATATTGGCCCTCGGCACGTTTATATGACTGTTTTTGATTGACTTAAGTATGAAGCATGTATCTAAAAGTGTATTCATTATAAAGATCACTATAAATTACCTAAAGATATATTGAAAAAAAAAACAATATTCTGCAAAAACGAGGACAGTATTTTCCTTATTTCAAACTGTTTCAAACTTGTTTGAAGACAATGCTTCTTAATTTGAGCAATTGAGTTATTTGCCATTGTGTAAAGGACATTTTATTTAATCCACTGATGTTTTCCTAAAAGCCAGAATCTCCAACAATCAGTCAAATATTTGAAGCCATGGAAACATTCTATAGTAGTTCTATAGTATGCATACAAATGACTCAAATTAAAATTTTGCAGAGGCGCTGTGGGTCGGGGGCTTTCACGCCTCTGCCTGGGCTCATGAGCAGCGAATCTTGGTAGGTGCGCAGAGCTTATGTTCCCGTAGTTCGCTCACTTTTACAACTTTACCTGGTTCAGAAGCTGCACTTTTCCTGCAGATGACATAAGAGAATTTTTTTTTTTTTTTTTGAGAACACTGCTTCAGGACTAGCTCAAATCCCTCATCTGATGTCCATCGGATTTGGAGTAAACATCTGTGTCACTATGGCAACTACACCACCGAATGTAACGACTAATGTCAGTCTGAGACCAGAAGACATTTGTGCATAACCTCTATGATAAATCTCAATGGGAATTCCAAGTTAAATACAGGTAAAATAAATAGCCTAATACATTTTAAAAGATCCAAACACTTCTGAGCCTCACACTTGAAAACACACCTTCATCTCTTTGCTACTTTTGTGCACAATCTTCAGCTGGAAAAATCCCTTTAAACTCTCGCACAAACCACACTGTCTGATCTACATGAGTAAACATCGCCCTGATCAATGCCTTCTCTCTTTGCAGACTTCTACCTCGTGTCTCTCTCTCTCCACACGCAGCAGCAGCAGCAGAGCAGGAGCAGGAGCAGGAGCACTGAGCAGAGCTGTTCTGTCCTGGGAGCGCTCTAAAGAAACAACAGTGCCCCCTGTAGGAGAGTCCGCGCCGCAGCTGTCCTCGTGCAGCTGACTCATGATTCACGGAGCAGGAAATGGAGCTGATGGCTTTGGGAGAGTGTGTGAAGGCTGCTGGTTCTTTGTCAGGATGAATGCTCACACATTACAAGTGAATAAGAAAGAAATCAGTGCAATAGCTGGAGATGTGTGGTAGACCTGTTCAACTTAAGGCCCAGGTGCCGTAACGGCCTTCCAAAAATCTGATCTGACCCTCAATTCACTTTCCAAATATTACAAATAAATAGATTTTTTTGTTTGTAGATTTAATTCTGACTAAAAGTGACCAACCTAAATTTCTAAATATGCCAACTATAGGCAATAGTTATGTGTATTTTAATATATTTTAAAATAAAATTTACCAAATGAAAGTTGTGTTTTTTTTTCTTGTTTCAATTCCAGTTGCATTTTTTGACTCATTCCAGCGACAATTGCATCTTTCTTTGTAGTTTAGCAACAATCCTCTCAAATCTTGTTTTCACAGATGCAAACAAAGATAATATGACTTTATTCAAGCATTTATTCACTTATTATCCAGCTGTTTTCCAATGTATACCTCAGACCAGGAGTGGGTTGAGGACCACATTTAAAAATATAGGCCTCACAAGGCTGTATAAACTTGAAATTACATATTATAACAGACCTGGGCAAACTGCGGCCCGGGGGCCAGATGCGGCCCTCCGTCTGTTTTAATGTGGCCCTCGGGTGGTTTATGAGAATAGCCCTTTGTATTTGTTTTTGACAGACTTTGCTATGAATCATGTATCTGTGTTCTTTCTAAAGATCACTATAATAATTCATGAAATAGCCCATTTATAAAAGAAAAATAGATAAAAAGGAATTTTAAGACCAGTTAAAACTAGTTTCTAAAATGTTAACCTTATTTTAACAAATGTTAACCTAACCCTTTGTTTAAAGACAATACTTAGTTTGAGCTAACATTGGCAATGTATTTATCCTTTTTTTTTTTTCAGTTTAATGAAAAGTTCTTTCAGTCATAAATGCTTTGAAATGAAAAAAAACTGTGAAATACTAACTAGACAGTATGTAAGCGGTTAAATCTTCCCAAGTCAAAACGACTCAAATTCAACTCAAAATTCAACTACAAGATTTTTTAAGCAAGACTAGCAAGACTGCAGTTTTTTGCTTTCTTGTAAAATGTTGGATTTGTTTCTGCAATATGGCCCTTCGCATCTTATCTGCAATTGAATATGCCCTCGGAGAAAAATAATTGCCCACCTTATTGTAACATAGTAAGTATGTCCACATGCATTACTTAACATTTTACATCAAACAAAACAAATTATAAGTAAAAAAGCGTGTAAGCAAGGTCAACCTGTCCTGCCCACAAAGTTGGACAAATGTTTGTAGTTTGCTGTATTCTAGTCAGATCTTCTGCAGAGATCGAGAGGTCAACTTTAACATTGTTTTTAAGACAAAACATACAAATGACCTAACTGCAAGTCGTAACCTACAGTATTCCACATGCTGCTGGCTTCTTAAATATAATATTATATTTTGCTACAATTCTGAAAAAAAAAGAATTCCGCAACCGTGCATTCCGTCGTTTTAATCAACCAACAGTAGAAGAAATACACCAAGTGTGTTTTATTAATGAGATCATTTTGGGGAATTTTCCATTCGAAAAGCAGCAGCAGTGTGGAATAGAATAATTAAACCCAACTTTTCTATTTAGAAACTTTAAGGCTTTTTAGAGGTTTCACGTCTCAACAATATATTTGATTGGAGAGCCCAGTAATAATCAGAAATCAGTTTGAGACCCCTGTCTTTATCTGGTCCTATTTCAGTTCTAGTTCAATTCTGTTTTCTGGATTGCAAGGCTCCTCCTCTTCAGTCTACTCGTTCACAGTAAGAAGACAATCACAGCAGTACTTTTGCTGTTATTGTGCACACACGTAGGCTTAACATTGCAAGAATGAAAGTGCTTATTTAATAGAAACAAGGAGCGCCAGGAAAAAAAAAATCTTACAGCCATGTTTTCAGACCAAATGTAGACAACAGAATAAACAGCGTAGGTGTGGAAATTATGTTGGAAATACACATGTTCAGTAGTGTAATAATCTGGCAACATTAACAAAGACAGAACCACATTGTCATAAGCGATTGTGTCTCTATAGCTTGAGTACAGGTGCGCTATGTCCCGGTGCTTCTCCTGTCTCTTTGCGTGTTCTGACAGTGGCTCATCAAGTCCAAAAAAACACATCTTTTCGTGTTTGTTTCAGATTGAAGTCATTTGTATTCAGACCATAAGCGATCTGCACCAGAGTCTGTTTGCGATTAGCCTGATTGTTTGCTACGAATCAAAGTTTGCTTGACTTTATTCACACCTGAAAAAAGGCCAGACTTTCCAGGACCGTTTTAATCAAATTAAATTTTGTAGGTGTGAATACGCCCTAATTTTGACCTGAATAGATGCATTAACAAGATATGTGTGCCGGGGGAAATTAACTTTAAATATAATCATGTTCTACCAAAGTGATTGCAGGAAAAGATATAACAATTAGCCAATCACCATTTTCTTCACTTTTCATCCATACATTTTGATTGTATTCTTATAGCTTTGATCCATCTTAAACTGAGCACACACATATTAGTCTCTTACCTTCAGACGAACCTGCTCAGAGACACGAGTGTGCATGTGTAGTTCATCTGCCTCCCGCTGCGTTCGGAGACACAGACGCACAGGTAGAAACAACACAAGATAATGGCTAATTTGCTGCTTTCATAATGCGCTCGTTCAGCCCGACCTCGGCAGAACTTTGCACAAACACACTTCCTGACTGATTGTTCCTAGAAACCTCAAATGTCTCCCACTTTAGACACTGTGGAGAGAAAGACTGATGCACTTCAAGACTCCGAGTGACTTTAAAGGTGTTATATAAATACAATGCAGTGTTATATCATCTCCAGCTTTGTCTGTACAATACAATAAAGCACAGTTTGTGTTGGAATCTTTATGCCAAAAAATGCCTTTTATTTTCCAAGAATCTTTGCATCCACATGACAAAGATAATAACTGTAAAAGTCCTCCTCTACTACTTGAAAAATTGCTCTGGAACACAACTTGAACGTGCAAATTCTACTTGTGAGCTTGGTAGAAGAAGTGAATAGGCTCTGTGCACGGAACTTCAGTTGGCTTGTGTACATTCAAAATAACTAACTTCTGTACATACGGCCACTTCCTGTTAGCATTTAGACACAAACAAACTTTTTAAACACACAAGTGTCTCTGGTGAAAATATTCCTCTAATGTTTAAAGTCTTTACCATGTTTTCTGTAACATTCACCACAACTGTCTGATCTAAAGAGGATTTATTTGTTTTAATCTGATGTAGTGAAAACCTCATAGAAAATAATTGAACAGGAAGTCGTTGTATGTGCAGGATGTACTATTTTGAACCAAAACAAGCCAACTGCACAGACCCCAATATTAAACCAATTAAGATAATTTACTAAATGCTGAAGTTAAGGTGATTTAAACCTACAGAATGATTGATATACTGTATTTAGCAATAGCAGTTATCGGGTTGTCCCATGGACCTTTTGTTAACCTTTTTTTACATTGGGGGTTAGCTTCATTTAAAAACCTGAATGTTCTCTGCAGCCTTGAGGTTCTGTGACAGACTGGTCCACAGCCAGGAGCCGTAGAACCGGAAAGACGCCTTGTCGTGAGAGTGTGTCCTGACTTTGGGAATGACTAGGAGCCTGCTGTTGGAGGAGCACAGCGTCCGCAAGGGTTCAGACAGTAAAATCAGTTCTGAAAGAAAAGAAGATCCAAGACCATTAAGACATTTACAAACCAAAAAAAAAACAAAAAAAAAAAACTGTATGTGTTGGGTTGCTTCATTTCTCAGTTTCATTACATTGTATTGTACTGACTTCCAAGAAAATTTTGGACAAAGTGTATGCAACTTCCAGCATTCCAGTGCATTTTAGAAGTTTTATAGTCACATCTCAGCAGTGAAAGCCTTTGTAATTTCGAAGTGTTATTAATCTGACTTTAATGGCACATTTTTGCTAGACTGCAGCGTATTCTAGGACTTGTAGTTCAGATTGTTGTGTGCTTTTATGAAACGACCATTATCAATAATCCTGGAAGGGTAAACTGAGGGAAAACTACACCTACGACGCTGTTTGCTGCGCTGATGTGAAGCGCTGACCTGAGATCAGTGACTGAGCACAGCACAGATGAGATTCCTCGTTTACATTTACTGTGAATGTAATGAACTTTTGGCAGAAAGACAAGAGAAAATCATAACTCTGGACTGGATTAAGAGGAAGAAACAGACTAAAGTTGGAGGATCAGAGTTTTATCAGGAGGTGCCGTAGTTTGCTTTTGGAACCAAATGAAGTTTATGCGAAAAAAACAGTGGGACAAATCCATGTGTTTCTGGAGGAGTTTGGCTTTGTTTGTGCGATGAGTAAAGTAGTGAAGCTACAACACATCGCAAGAAGGCTCCCGTGAGTTAAAAAGCATCAGGTTCCACAGATATTGTTCAGTGTGCTAAGCAAATGATCCACTTTGACATATTTTCATTCATTAGGTTAGTTTCTGTTCCTAATGGCTTGACCATAAACTATTTCAAAGAGTGTGTCAGCTTCTTTACCATTTTCAATAGCTTTTTTGTCAGGTGTTTAAGAAAAATGTCCCCTCTTCTCCCACCATGGTAAGAGGTTAAACTCCATTAAACTTAAACATCTCCACTCCACGTTCAGTTATCTCAATAAGCGTAGATTCAAGCAGTTGGCACAACAGTGAAATAAACTGTAGAATGTGATCCTAATGTAATGTTTAGTTCTAAGCAGTTTTGAAAGTTCTACAATGGTCTGCACAGATCTTAAACACCAGCAGCTGTCTCATTCTCATCAGAAGTGTTTATTCTTGTCATCGCGCTAACAAATCACATCAGAATAAGTGATGAATGAGACGGGTAGGAAATCGCGCTCGCAGTGAGTGTTATGAATAAAACATAGGACGCTGCAGAGACATGATTTTCCTCACAATATGACAGTGTTTAGATATTCCTCTGCGTGTACAGAGGCCCAGCGGGGTCAATGACAAACGTCAACATCTGGATGCTAAATGAAGGCGTTGCAAATAATTCAAGTCACATGGTTTAAGGGCAAAGGGAAGCTTTATGAGGTCTGAGTAATTTTAATGAATACTATTAAATTAAAACTCTCCCCTTTGACATTAGAATCAAATCAGCACCAAGCCTATTTGATTGTTTATATATTTTTCCTGTTCTTTTGTTGGTGTCTGTTGTCTGGGTGGAGTGCATGGCAACGGTGAGCTTCAGCTTCTCAAAAGAAGATTGTGGGCTCGAATCTAAGGTCGGATCTGATCGACATTCCATAGTTGTACCAGAATCATCTTTTTCATCATCAAACTGTGTGTACGGGGTTAAAACTGAATTATCTACTGTTTCTGGGCCCTTTCCTGGATCTTTTTTGCAAACTCACTCATTGTGCAGTTCTGTGTGCAAAAACCGTGTCTGTGGTTCAGTGATGGTCAAACTCTGTCACGGCATCTTCAGTACACGTCGACGTCACATCACATCGAGTTGACATCACAGCCAAGCTGCATAGATGGGATGTATAAACTTCTCGTTCTGATACCGCTGATGTGGAGAGCTGAAAAGTGGGCACCTGCACAATGACACCACCTGTCATTTGGCTTCAGTTGGATGGGCAGGAGATGCGAGGTGGAAGGGGTCACATGTTCGATAGACAATCTCGGAGCAGTGATTATTTTTTAATTTCGCATTTTCAGTTTTGGAAAAAAAAATACACACATGAGCTCATGTGCTTATGTAAAGGAAAAGTTTCATGTCTGCAAAATTTTAAAAAAGTCATCTTGAAGTGCAAGTACTGTAAGTATTTAGACCTGCACAGCTTCACAGCTGTAAACCTCACCACACGTTAGGATTGCTCCCACACAAAATTTACATCACTCGCCAAGCTCGCTGTGACTGTCCATATTTTGTTCTGTCAATCAATGTATGTTCACACCCACTGGGCATCGGTAAAAGGCCTACACCGTGAAGAAACATTTTTTTACACAGACTAGAGGACTGGGTGGGCATCTGTGGATCTGCCCTGAAGAGGTTTAAGTCCTATCTAGAAGACTGGAAAAATTTAGTTGAAATTGGAAGTTGGATGTCTTAACACATGGCCTTAACTTGTGGTGTTCCCCAGGGGCCAATCTTGGGATCCCTTCTGTTCAATCTTTACATGCTGCCATTAGGCCAATTAAGTGGCTCAGAGAATAGACTTTAAAACAGCTCTGCTTGTGTTCAAGTCTCTTCAAGGACTAGCACCAAAGTATTTCTGACATGTTTGTGTCTCATGAACCATCTCGGACTCTGAGGAGCTCGGGGACCGGCCTCCTGCTGATATTGAAATAGTAGTTCAATATTATTTACAGGGAAAGTAGGAGAAGTGAAAGGAAAAGGTGCCTCTTTGCTGTTCCTGGTCCACATCCCAGCAATAAAGTTTTTTAAAAGCATAAAAAGCATAGATTGTATTTTAAATCGAAGCTAAACACTAAATCAACCCTTTTGGCTACCAAACAGTGCATATGGTGTTTAAATATAGCTTTGCCCACTGCTCTGAGTCATATTTTGGTAATCAATCTTAGTGCAAAGTACGCAATGCCGCAAGTTTCAGGTCAGTTCAGTCACAAACTGTGTGTACCTGCAGTGGACAGTGTCATTTCTAGAATAAAAGAGTGAATTGCTTTGATTGTTTCTGACCACAACCACCTGCTGTCAAACCAATCACACTGTTTCTCTCCTGTATCACCTGTATCACCTCCTGTATCAAACTAAAAGGTTTGCATTGTATCGTTTGTGTAGCTTTTGTTTCAACCACCTTTTTTTCAAGTCATGCATTTGTAATGTATTTGCGTGTAAATTCCATCATATAATAAAAAATAATAATTCATTTACATTTGAAGCAATTGCACAATTGATTCTGCAGAAATTCGCCAATAGTATTCAGTTCCACTTGATATTTTTTTCCATATTTTGTTCATGTATTTTTGTTGTTGTAAGCAGCCATGTTGGTTTTTATGCAAGAGATGATGCATGTCGCTAATTAATCTGTCAATCACGAAAGATAAACATGGTGGCCAGACGATATGTTATGTACCGTCTGGATTTTTTTCAAGCAACTGTTTGTCTTCAATATAGATAACTTTAAACTAATAAGAAACACTCTATACATTGTTAATGATTATTCTAGCTGCAATTTTTTTTTTTTTTGGTTTAGTTTCCAGCAACTATCACTCCAGTGTTCTAATATTACATTTCTGATTGTGTCAGAAGCCAACAGATATTTAGAAAACTGTTGTTCAACCTGTAGGAAGGCTACAGCAAGAACACAGAATAAAAGGAGGAAAATGATAAAGGTAATAAATAGTTCAGTCCAGTGTCTCCGGTACGACCAAATTCTGGCCGGACGCTGGAGCTCGTCGACGTCGGAGCATTTTTTGTGAAGTTGAGGAAATGAAACACGTATACAGGAAATCATTCGAGCAATAGTAAAGTGCATCCTGTACATTTTTCAAACTAAAATCTAATTTTCGCGGTGTTACAGTCTATTTTTTACCGTGGTGTAAGTATTACATGATCTCCACTGAAGCTGAAGGACGACGAGAGGCTGATCACAGAGGTGCAGAGCCATGACATCCTCTATGATACAGCAGGTACAGTGAAGTCGGCAGAAGAGTCTGTGGCTGTAGCAGGACTGCAGGGCACCGCAGCTAATGTGAGTCACCCACCGTAGCTAGAACGCTCTGGTGACTGTACCGGAGTTGGACTGGATGAGTGTGAGCCCGGTGTTATCCCTTATTATTTTTATTTTTTATTTATGTCTTTTTATGTTTTTTCTACAAGTAAAATTATCTAAGATTCAAACAAAGACTGTTTCAGAACCTTTTGGAGCGCAAACAAATGATGATTAACCGCACAAAATGAAAATCAGATGATTAAGTCTGCCTATTTCTAGCCTAGGCCTGAATAACACTAGATTTGGCATCAGTTGAGTTTTGACAATTCATATTCAAAAGCTGAAGCTATTCTCATTCAAAACTAGGATTATAAACCGGTAATAACAGAACATTAACATTTCCAGAAGCTTGATATGTTATTTTTTACGAGATTGTGAACCTTTTAATGAACAATTGTACTACTGAACAAAAATAATATCATCTGGAGCCATCTATAAACATTCAATGAAGACATACTTTTAAAAACAAGCACGAGACACTGACCCAAAACACACCTGTAAGTCTAAACTGGACTGTGTTATTTCTGCATTGATCATCAACAGTGTGGATGGCCTCTGCTTTTGGCCAGACTTCTACTGAGAATTAGCAGATCTATACGGATGAATGGGGACAAAAGCCCTGGACATTCTGCCATAGCAATCTTTGTTTAGCTGCTGTACACTGAAGGTTAGACGTACGCGTGGCTGTAAAATGCACTGACTTGTACAAGTTCAAGCTATTCAGGCCTCGCTCTGCGGTGAGTGCAGTATTGGAATCCATTATACAGAGCAGACGAGCTGTTTTGATTCATAAGGGAAATGATTAGGTTATATAATGTGAGGTTAAGAGACAATCCCAGTTGAAGGACAACTACGGTCACAAGATTTGAATAATAATGTCTTCAGTGTGAATTCAGGTGAGTCTTAAAGCAGTAGTTGGAGCTAACAGGACATATGAATGAGTTCATTTAGGTCAGGTTGGAAGATTCTTAACACAAACTAGAGAGTAAAATCACCACTTGTCCCAGTTTACAGTCCTATAAGTACGTTTAAAACATGGTAATTGCCTCTTTCATTAGTTCCCTTGAAAGTCTAACAGTCTGGAAAGCCAAACTGAAAATGAGGCATGGAGACTGGACGTTTTAAGCCACTTTCACACCAAGCCGAGGGTCGTCTGTCTGAACTGGTTTGGCAACTTGTGCCGAAAGATTCCTCACGTGTGAATTAGGTTGTCGGCGGTCAGAGGTCACAAAGCAGATCGTGGAAGTGTTTTTTTAAGACTTTTTGCAGAGTCTGCATCGTTAGCTCGTGGCTACTGGAGAACCAATGAATCAGTGCACTGGAAAACCAAAAATGTAAAAAACAAGCATGGATTTTTGCTTTTTGCACAGGTTCAAATGGGATTGTCACTATCGAGAATGGCTATTATTAAAAAAAAAAAAAAAAAAAAAGTACAAAGGCTGGACTGTGCGTGAAATAAAACTTAAGTTTAATCTGCCAGGTAACTTTCTGCTTTCTCTTACTTAACGCAGCTTTTGTGGACCAGGAAATGACTAGCAACTTCTGATCTGCATCACCTCCCGTGTAACTCATGTTTTGTCATTTTCTTTGAGCTTTACGTCACGTGCATATCTACTTGGCATTTGTGTTTGCATGAATGTTCTTTCACTATGGTGCTCTTCAAAAAGGCTTTGAGGGGCAGAGTCTGGAAAAACAAAGCATAGAATAAGGGACAGCTTATTCTATGCTTTGTTGGACTGATGTCGGATGCACACTGACTCTGGGTTGGAAAGTGCATAAAACCAAAGTGCTCTATTACAAGGACCTCGTTGCAGTGTGAGTCAGTGGAAAGAATCTGCAAGAAGTCGGTCTTTCCCAGAGACAACTGAGGTCTGATGCGACTTTCAGGTCATACAAGAGACAGTTCCACCAAACCCACAAGTGTCCTGAACTGAACTCTTCTTACAGTCAGTGTACACAAGAGAAGCTCTGAGTCATGTTCTTCGCAGGTGAGCACAGAGAGAAGGCCAGAGGAAGTGTTGAGGACAGCAGAGCACTCCAGATCATCTGTGTGAGACTGAAGTGAAAGAAACCAACTTTGTACAAGTTCAGAGAAACCTTTGTGAACTTCCAGTAGACATCTGTGACAACAAGAGAGTGAACAGATCTCAGGAAAGAAATTCTGTCAGTGCCTTTTGCGAATTTAGTGTAAAGGAGAGTGAAGTATATGTCTGACTGGGCTAACAGGTGTAATCAGAAAGACTGTTATTATTATTATTATTATTATTATTATTATATATATTTTTAAATTCTTTAATATTTTATGTCTTCTTGTTTGTTCAGCACAAACTGAACATGAGCCAAGTTTGCACTAAAAACGTCAAAAGTAGAAACAAGGAACAAAGCTATTAACTCTACCAAAGACAAACATTTCCATCATTGACTTTTTATTCTTTGTGGCGATGTGGGGCTCTCTGATGCATGTGCTGACTTTGTCAACAATCAAATACATGGTGTTTGCTCTTTGTTTTTTCTTTGTGATCATCTGCTTCTGGAGGTCAGCTTTCTTTTCAAACAGATAAAGCATCTTGAACTAAAAACATTGTTGAGTAAGTTTAGTGTACATATTTGATCTTTAAAATGACAAAAACATGGACTAGGACTCTGTGGAGAACAACACATGCAGCGAGTCTAGAGGAGAAAAAACTAAACATCCTTTTTGTGAGTGATTCAAAAATTTTAGAGTGAGTAAAACTACTGTATTTCTTCATGTTTGGAGGGTTAAATAATATTTATGCTCCATAAAAGGGGCTGAAACTATTTAATCTGCATCAAAAGTAGAAAACTGTTGTGCTACCTTCTCATTTGTAACACAGCTTTTGTTGGTTGAAAGATGAAAAAGACACTCGTCCACATTGTTTAATCATGTAAACCTTGTATTTTTTTCATCCCAAAGACATTATTTCATTGTAGTGGCTCATATTCTTTCACCAAAAAGTAACAGAAAATCTAATGAAAACAATTAATTTCAAATGTCTATAAAAAGTGAACGGATTAATTAAGAAAAACAATTATTTTTATGAAGGTAGACATTTGTAGGTCTCTTTTGACGTACATGACTCCAGTTGCACAAAGAACATGCAAAGTAGGTCAAATGGCAATAAAGTGTGTCTATCCTTGTACTTACCTATCGCACATAAAAGTTAATTACATGTAATGAGAATATTGTTGAAGCTTAGCCCACGTTGTTAGCTGTAATTCCTGAAACGGAGCTGGTATTAGCGCCTGCTGTCAGTGAGTCCTTGATCCGGCTCTCAGCTCGGTGCATATTCCTGTAATGGGTGAGTGAGCAGTGGGCAGGTAAAGAGCCTCACATCAGCGTGTCCATGTGGGAAAGGTCTGCCTCAGAGACTGATAAATGTTAATTACTCTGAACCGACATGGCGCCTGTCATGAACTCAGTCTGTGTCTCACCCTCCGCTCTTCAGGCCGCGCTGCCTCATTTAGTTTTCTCACATTAGGGTCTTTATAGGACTTGAGGTGAAACTGGTGTGACTTTTTCAGGTCAGGGAACTTTTAGGTTCATTTCCAACACTTACACTGAGTCATATTTCTGACTATAAAGAATTGTAATTACTATCATTTTATTATTATTTTTTATGTTGATAACAGTTTGCAATGTGTGAGCTTAAGTAGAACTGCGTAACATTTTGACCTAAGCTAAGCTTGAAGCTAGAAACTCGTACAAGCATCTCTGCCCTTGGCTTAATGTACTAATTGACATTGTCCTTAAAACATGACCTTTCCTTACCTTGCTGAATGTCTTTGGAAATGGCTGTGATAGTTACATCTACATTTTTGGTGCATTTGAAGCATGTGTCTGCTGCCTCCAGGTGGAAATCTCGCTCTTGCAACTTTTGTGTCCTGACCTGACGATAGCTGCTGATGATTTTTGCACTGCAATGATCTCAGAGATCTGCATGTTAAGTTGATCCAGGTGAATTTGTGAAGCTCTAGAGAGAAACACTGATCAACAAAACAAGTGTGAATTAAACCACAACCTCTGTTACTGATTGATTGATTGATTGATTGATTTTGATTGATTGATTGATTGATTTGTGAAGGATAAATCAATGTAAGAACAGGTTTAAAAGAAAAAGCAATTGCTTTTTGCTTTGTCTGCTTGGATCAGGTTATGTTGCATTGTTAGTCGATACACCCTGGTGAACAGGTGTTGTTAGAGCGGCAGATTGGCAGCTTACTTGTGAGTCTGTCTCATGCAGTGGTGGCTACAGAAGTGGCAGACCACATTTGAGTGTGATGTTGCTAAAAGGCAGTTGCTTACCCCAGGCTCAGACTGCACTCAATCCAACTCCAGTCCTGTCCTGTCTCTGACCAGCCAGTCCTTTACGAGCACTGAGTCAACCAATCACAGAAAACCCGGATATTCCACCAAAACAGCGGCACACTAAATTGAATGTTTACGTAAACATGTACCATGAGGATTTTTTAAATATGCAGCTTTTCAACACGGTTTGTTGCTCAGGTTTTAAGGAGTTGATACGTTCATTGTTCAAAACCGAAGTAAGAGCCGAATCAGCTACTTTCGCCTTCTTGAATGTTTTTGAAATGGGGCAACTTCCGACTTTTTAGTGTCACGTGTCAGAATCGCTGTGCTTGATTGGATCGTCCTAACATTGGACGGGGAAATTATTAGCCGAGGCTCAGGTTTCAGACCCTTCTGCATTCAAACAGAACGTAACAGAATGTAGAAGGGGCTGACTCTCACAGAGGACGACATTCAGTCTGCGGCTCCTCTGGAAATTGATTATTGGTGATTGATAGATAGATACGTTATTGATCCCTCAAGAGACAAATTAATTCTCTGCATATGACCCATCCTGAAGAGCTTTGATGATCCTTACACATCTGTGTGTGTGCGGTCCTCTTTCTTAAAATTTCACATTTCACAGAATGGCTCACTTCAGAGTAATTTATTGGACTTAATGTATTATTGCAACAAAAATTATTTTCTTCATACCTGGTCTAAATTCAGATCAATTTAGATGAAAATAGTAGATTTTCCTGACCACAATTGCCATAACAAGGCTTAAGTGAATTTCGTTTTCTGCAAGTTAATATTTCAAAATGCAGCCATAAAGTATAATGAAACTAAATTGATACCACCATGTCGACCTCACTTCTGATCTCAAGTGTGCGTCTGCCCCTGGAAATACTCCACAATTAGAAGCTGATTATAATTACACATCTGAACTGCTCTCTCCAAAAACCCACAGAATGACTCCTGTGTGAGAACAAATATTTACTCTATTATTTTAGAGAAGTTCAGAAGATGTTGATATTTAATGAGTTTCAAAAGGTCAGTGCTGCTTTGTTGGTTTGATTAGACAGGAGCTTGGAGCTGCTGCTTGTTCGAAACTTTATTTACACCAACAGAACGGACAAACTGTCAAACACAATGGTGGGAGTTTGAGGAAGTCATTTGAATTAAACATATCAACCGTGATGTGTGAGTGATAACAATTACAGGTGTTTTATTACCTGAATAAGACTGCAGACTTTTCCTGTTCTTGTTTGTTACAGGTCAATGTCCTATCTCAGAGATGGTGAACCCGAGGCTCACGAGCCGCATGTGGCTCTCGGCCAATCCGAGTGCAGCTCTTTGGCTCATTCAGAAACATTTTCTCCTCCAATGCTCTCTCTTTGTCTCTCCTTCAGAAGCACGCAACCTTCAGGGCAGTGTCACAGCAGAGATATTTAACAGACAGATTGTTTCTATGAGAAGCATTTCGAACTCACAGTGATGTTCTGTGAAACCAGAGCTTCATTTTTGTTCTTATTTTGTGCAAATCCACTTCATATCCACAAAGAAAAGGTCTGAAATGTACAAGGAATAAAACATAATAACAGCGGCCAAATATGACATAATGTGACATGAAACAGAAGTTTACACACTGGCCTGACAAAAATGTGTGCATCGGTGTTTTCTCTGCTCTGATCACACAGGACAGTCCTGAGTCTGACTGACGCTCCTACAGCCCAGTTTTACAGGGGCGGAGCTAAGGACATCTGGGGCTGGGGTCTCTAAGTCTGGCCTCTATGGAGGGAGAGGCTTTTATTTACTGACATATGTCTTTTAAATGATAGTAAAATTACATCACATAATGAAAATATCACATCTAAGACTCATCAAAATGCAGGAAATTGCACAGAAATAAATAAAAAAATATATATACTGGGGGAGACTTCCCCCAGACCCCCTGACATCAAAACCATGTTATGTAGAACAATATTTTTAATGGAGGTTTACAGTGTCTGGGTCTATGTAATTCAATTAAAATGTACTTTGCACCTGGTGGTGGCAGTAGGTCGACTCATGGTGTGGCTCTCCAAGGATGACAGCTGAAAAATGCAGTTCTTGGCCTCTGACTCCTGTTTGGATGCATGATTGACAGGTGTAAAAACATACAGCCTAATTTTAATCATTCTGTTACTTTCCATTCCATTGCCATGTGAGAAGTGTCTCTATCAACATCACCACAAAACATCTGCTGGCCTAGATTCTGCTGTGTTTTGCACAAAGAGGAAACAGTCACTCTTTGCAACTTGGAATTCTTTGGATCAGAAGTAAAGGTGATTTGAAAGATGTGAAGTTGGTCGTGTATGAAAGATTCTGAAGCTGGTCCGAACAGACAAAAAGTCTTACTATGTACATGTTACACCAGCTGCAGTCCATATTGGTCCAAAGCTGCACAGATTCATGCGAGAATGCTAGTATAATTAAAGCTGCACCAGACCGCTGCGCTCTACAGGAAAAATAGACTTCTTGCAGATTCTTTCTACAGACCTGCATTGCTCTCCCACCTGCACCTGCGCTGCTCCAAGGTCCACGTAACAGGGAGTATTGGTTTTAACCACTTTGTAGTGTGCAGGACTCAAACAACACTCAAGGTGCACAAAGACTGAAGATAATTTAATTAAAAATGAGTTTTAGGGACTGGTTTACATGTAAAAAAATATATACTTTTTTTTTTTTTTTTTAAGTCTTATTGTATTGAAGAATTTTGGAGTTGTAAATCTTTGTTTAGTTGTAAATTTAGTATTTGATTCACCCCACAGTGAATGATTTGACTGTAAATAAGAGGGTTAGAAGTTTCTCTTTATCTTTAGCATTTCCACATAGGAAAGTCCTGAGTCGCTCCTGAAGCCCAGTTTTATAGGGGCACAGCTAGGGAGGCATCAGCTCCTCTGATGATGCTCAAATAAACTAAACTAAACTAAAAACTAAACTTTCTTTGGTCCATCTGTACCCAGCCCAATGTATGTATGCAAATGTAGCCAAAAGTATTTTAGTGGGTGAGTGTCTGTGTGTGTGCGGGGATGAGGGGTGGGGGTATGAGCTTGTAATATGGGGGTTGACTGATATGGGGGTAGGGGCATATACGATTGGTTTGAATGCACTGTAAAGCACTTTGTGTTACCTAGTTTGTATGAAAAGCACTTTACAAACAAAGTTTGATTTGATTTGATTTGGATCCAGAGCTTTGCCTCCTTAATCTTGTCTCTAGTCTCCTGTTTGATTTTTTTTTTTTTTACTGCCTGATGTCTTTTTAATTACAGTAAAGTTGCATCACATAATAAGAATATCACATCTAAAACTCACGAAAATGCAGGAAATTGCATTAACTTTTTTAAAATTCTTCTGGAGGAGGACCCCCAGACCCCCTTTTCCTTAAAGCTGAATGTCAAGACACATCAGAGAATTTCTCACTTCTGCAACTTCACACAACCTGATTGCAAATATAAAAGTATCAATAGCCTTATTCTCATGTTTAAAAAAGTCTATTTACTTTTAGGCAAATCCTGGGTATGTTCACAATCCTGCATACGGCCCTGATTTCATCAATGTTGCAGTGATCCATTCCTAACTTTTACTTGTGTCTGGAAAGTACACAAAAAAAGGACTTAATATTATAAGAAAAGACCAACAACATATAAAAAAAAGACAAGCGTTTAAGTTCTGCTGGGCTAGGTGCAGCTTACATGAGAAGCTACGTGTTCATTCAATCCGCCTTCACTGAATACAAAGAGAGGTGAATTTTTGTTGTAAATTTAGCATTTGATTCACCCCACGATTGATTTGACTGGAATAAGAGGTTACAATTTTCTCTTTATCTTTAGCATTTCCAGCAGCTTGATAGTTTGTTTTTTTTATCAAAAAATCAATTAATCAGAACAGGTGTACAGGCCAGGGTCAATGGAATAATAAGAAGTTAATCTTGAGTACAGTTTACTAAAGAAGCACCATCCCAGCCTCGAGATCGCTCTTGTAATGAAATCACGAGTAAACAATAAGTTGATTAGAATGTGCTGTCTTTGGGAAAACCTCCAGTAGCGACCTGATGAGCATTTGCATTTGTTTTCAGCGAAAGAACGCCGCTAAACTGAAAGAAAACAGTATTAATTACAGACAGGTCCCACTCCGAGCACCAAGAACCCATTAGGTCTGAATTAATAAGCTTCCAGCCAGCACATTACGCCTGCACTGATCCCACACACCTGAGTCACGCACTAACAATGGCCTCAAATTAGTCTGGAAAAAAAAAGAACTCGCTTGATGTATTATCCGAGCAGGGCCATTGAAGCTGTCACCAAAGAAAACGTACATTTATAACATCAGAGCGGGGCCGATAACCATCTGTATTTGATTTGCATGCAAAGTGAGTCAGGCCGGCGCAGGCAACGAGCTGTGTCTGTGGTATTTTAATAACATTTGGACTACTAACTAACGCCATCAGAGGCTTCCCCGGTGTACATACATAATTCTTAAGCGGATTTTCATGTCACTGCACCGGGTTAGAAAGGAGAAAAGGAGAAAAATAATCGCTACATGCATTTGTGTTGTGTTTATGCTTAATAGTAAGAAGAAACAAAACAGGAGGAGGCCCTGGTCTTGGCCAATGTCCATTTTGTGGCCATGAAAGTCGGCTCAAAAGGCCTTTTCCCACTGTAGAAACATTTTTCAGTTCCAGTCCCCATTTTGGGTGTGTTCACACAGAGCAGGAATTATGGACTGGGGCCACACTTTAGGGACTTTTTTAGCTCCTGCTCTGGGGAAGGTACTTTCCAGTCAGATCAAGAACCTTTTGGTGACACAAGCACATTTACAGCACTGACGTTTAGAAACATGTTTTATACATTCCTACATTTAGATAAACTTTCCTTAACCTTAAGAAAAAATATTTAAAAGCAATAACTCCCAAAATGTATTTATTTTATTTTGTAGTAATTGTAATAACTAGTAGCCTATAATACTATTATTAGAAATTACAAGCCACATGCTGGTGCGCAAGTTTGGTGCATGCTCAGCTGCAGTTAAAATTAAACTTTTTAAAGCATATTGCACCCCCATGTACACTGCTCACTTGTGGAGGCTCTACAGAAGAAGCAGTCTGCACAGACTTAATGTGGCCTATAACGACGGCCTGCGGATGCTGCTGAGGGTCCCGAGATGGAGTAGTGCGAGCCAAATGTTTGTAAATTCAGGTGTGCCTACCTGCCCTGCAGTACTGCGCAGACTCATGTACAGCTGCATGCAGAGGCTCACTGTCTCTATGAACAGTATCATTCAGACACTGACTAACCCAGCTCTAAGTTCAGTGCGATATTTTTCTAGTACATGGACTCACTGGCGTGTGAACCTGTACAGAATTACGTAGAGGTGTTTGTTTGTTTGTTGTATATTTTTTATCTTTTGTTGTTGTTGTTGTTGTCTTGTTTGTCTGTGTGCTGTCCTTTTTATAATCTATGGACCTGGTGTCTGAAATAAAGCTTAACAAATAATAATAATAAACAGTCAATAATTTTGTTTAATTGTTAATTTCAGTGATGTTTTTAGATTTTGTAGATGATAGTTTTATGTGAAATCGAAAAAGACAACTTTGTTTTCCCAACACCACTTAATAACTGATTTAAATGTTCTAAATTATACAAATGCAAATGCTAAAGCTTGTTAGACCCACTTTCAGAACATTGATGTGAACACAGACATGGACAGGATGGTTCTTCTGACTAAACAAGGACTGAAGGAATGATGGGACTAGTTCTTGGTACTTTCATGTGGGAAAACAACTAAAGCAAAGACATAGATTTTTATGCTTATATAGGGCAACAGAGATGTAATGTACATTTATACCAGCTGTTTTTATTATTGTTTTTTGTTAGAAAGTTAGACTGTGAGGCTTTATAAAAAAGAATAAAAAAAAACATTTACCTTAAACAGTAAACTTTTGTCCTGCATCATCAGGACAAATGGACTATCATTTGACCGTTTCTCTTTAATTCTGATTTGATGACATTTATTGTTTCCCACTGTCCCACTGTAATCCCTGTTCAGAAAAAAAAACAGACTCAAAAGATTTAAATTAGAATAAGTTAACTTTGAATTCAAACGGAAAACACAAAAGTTACAAAGCGATGTCTATTTGTCTAAACCCCGCAAAGTTGTCCATGTGTTCCCATTGCATGCTCACTAACCCTCAGCTATAGTTTCTTCACAAATACATTTCCATCACATTATATAAACATTTGAATGATCACAAATTATCACACTCATAGAAAATATTTTTCCTAACACCCACCATAAGACAAATGCGCAAATGCAAAGTACACAGCACAATCTCTCATAGTCGAATAAAGCATTTTGACCCACATACAGTATCAGCAGAAACTGTAAACGCCGCTTAACCCACTTGTGACTCTTTCTATCTTGGCCCAGAAACAACATGAAGACAGCTTTATGCACTCATCTCATTAGAAGTTACCACGCAACTGCAGCTCACGTTGCCATGACATACAATATTCTCCTCTGAGCCGGCCTATTGTTTAGTCAGCACCGCGTTCGTCGTCGCAACCGCATTCACGAGAGTCTGTTTTATGATTCATTTAGCCAAGGAGGATACGGCCCAATTAAGAGTCCCATTCATTACGGTGTGCATCCTGCTGAATAGTAAACACTGCTCCTGGGAGGCGCATCAAATAAGTTTAGACAGACAAGTGCAGAAGTGAGATCTAATCAGGCAGTTTAAAAGACGCCCTGTGTGGCTATCATTAGCGCTAACAATTTAGTTTTAATCATCTCAACTTGTGCAGTCAATTAACGGCTCGTACGCGGGTTACCTTTACGCCCAATTTCACATTTTCATTGACTCGTTTCATACAGAGGAGATGCAAGCATTTCCCTGTGACCTTTCCAGTCTCGTTCTATCAGATTTGATCAAAAGAAGCCGTGTATTCCGACTGTGATTCGTTAAAAGAGAAAAAACAGGGCCCAGAGAAATCTCCTTCAGCTAAATGTCAAATGGCTATCTACTAATCGAGAGCCTTCTGTTACCGGGCGAGTTGTGTATTTGCCATAAACAGCTGCCTGCCTCCAGAAGCAAGATTAATGAGAGAAGTGAGGGTGAACCCAATGTGATCACAGAGCAGATAAATCAGCTCAAACATGGTAAACATCTCCTGGCTTTGCTGTGTTTTCTGAGCAGATGTGGAGATGTAAAGTGCCTATAAGTGGCAAAGCGATAAGAGGCTGGGCCATTAGCCAAAAGCAGCTGAATTTATGGTGCTTCCAGAAAGACAGATGGAAAAAAATGTTTCAAATGTATTTAAATATGGATGTAAGCTTTTGGCTATGTTTGCTTTGCTTGAGATATGCTATCAGACCAGTGTTTGGACATCATTTATTTACTCAAATGTGTATTTGGATTGATTTAACTCAGATTCCAAGGCTCAAAAAATGATCGTTTCAGAACAAAAGAGAACACAAAGATTTATTGTCATTGTCACAGAGTACAACTAAATTTTGTTTGGAGTGAGCCTCCGGGCTGCTGCACTTTTTGCGCGCCGCCACTCGCTCCTCCGAACATGAAATACAAAGCATACAAAAAAAAATTTAAAACTAACTACCCTTATATTCTTGTATTTAGAGTTTATCTGGAAAAACAAAAGTCTTGTCCAATAAGAGGAAGCTTTAAATAAATTTTACTCTGCAGTGGTGAAGTGAAGAGAGACGATTCTACTGTAAACATCTCACTAGAAAGGTGAGTACATTATGAAGGTTAAGCATAACAATGTGGCAGAGAAATAATTAACATTAAAATAATAATAATACATGTCAATAGTGTAGGATTAGCAGAATTTTACACCTTTTTACACATATTGGTTGCAAAGATGTGTTATTATTTATGAATTATAACAAAATTCTTACCCTAATCTTAACCTGCCCAAGCCCCAGCCCTAAACCTACTCATTTTAGTAACTTGTATTTTTGCACTGTGAAATCTCGTGTCATTTTTACGCTTTTTCTTATCGTGGCGTAACATAAGTACGCCAAAAAGACGGGAAATTGTGCTCATAATACAGTTTTTGTGTACGCTTTCTTGTGAGACTGTGTTGCATTTTTACCTTCTACCACAATAGCCACATATTAATTATAAAAGCATACAAATCTGCTGCTTGTTTCAATGAAACGTCTTTATGAAGAGACGGTACTTCGATTTTTATCAGAAAGTCAATAGAAATTATTTTACCAATCCTTTTACAATCTATAAAGAGATTTTCTGTCGACGTCACTTTCTGCTCTACTGCTCATGCTTTATACAGAAAGAACCGCTCTCCATCAGGTTAGCCGAGGAAGCTTCTTTGAATAAAACATTGAAACGGGACGAGAGCAGCTGTTTGGATCAGGTCTGAACCGGTCTTACGAACGTCTGTCTTCTGAAGCTTGAGGAGAAAAAAGTCTGTCGTTTTTTCACCTGAATGTAACTTTTAAGGGTTGTAGGGTCGAGTTTCATTCACAAATGTTGATTTAGCAACAAAATCTTTTGTTTTCTCACAGTGATAAACTCTTGTAGTTCACTGACAACGCAGCTTTTTCGACTTCTGTTTGTGTCTATGAGCGGCGGCTCTTTCTGTATATACTGTATATTTCTTGCCTGTGTTGATAAACAAAAATCCATCTATTTAAGATCTATTTTGTAAGAAACATAATATAAAAGGATAATCTACATACACATTTTATATACTATATGTAGAACCAGACAATGTTAATATACTGTATCTCCTAAAAGCACTCTAAACTTCTCAAAAGCAGAGAGAATATTAGAATCGTAAGGCTGGTTGCACACTTGAGGATTTTGAAATGATCTGCGGCTTTGCAACATGTGAAAAAAATGTCTTTTCTTCTTTCATTTACATTATTTTTAATTACAGCTGTCAAACTGCACAAATTCCGAGAAAGAACCATCTTTTTAAAAATCTTATTATGGAATGCAAAATGCCTCTGCGACAGGACTGACTTTAAGTGCATCAACAGCCGTCCGGAAGCCTCTCTGAAAAGCCGCTTTCATATCAGCCTGACCAAGGACACTCACAAATTGCTATTAAAGGTCAAAATACAGAGCGGAAATCAAATATGAGGCAAAAAGAGAGAAATGAAAACATAGAAAACAAGACAATTGAATCTGTCATGGCGGCCAGATGCTTCTTATCTATGCAGATTAAAAAGCCCAAAGGGAAATATTTATTTAAATGGAACAATTCTCTCAAACGGCAAACAAATCCTGGCACGTGTGGATGAGTGACACAGAACCTGGAGGCACAGACATGAGGTGAAAGAGGCAAAAACCTACTGCAGACAACAGATCTGTCAAAATGCTCACTGTGAAATGTGTCAGACAAATGTGGTTTGAATTGTATTTATGTAGAATAACCTGAAAATGCTTCTGTAGATTGTATGTTTTAACAGCCTGATGTCTGCTGCACGGTTTTGGTCGTCTCTGATCAAAGAATTCAAGTTGCTGGATGTTGCGTGAACTGGTTTGGACTGGTCAATCAGGGCGTTTACATGGAGGCCAGGAAAACTGGATAACTAGCCTAGTCCGATTTAAACCAGTTTTCCAAAGTGCATGTAAACCCGGGCAAACCTATTGAGGAGCTGTAAACCGGTTTTCGGAAAACCAGTTGGCGCGCGTGGTCCCGACCGATTGTAGTCTGATTTCAGACTCATGTAAACAGACAATCGGTTTGCAGCTGGACAAATGCAACTGAGCATGCTCACAACTCCACATTCCAACAATAAATTAAGAATTTTAGAACTATAGCATACTTGCACAAAGTGGCTCACACAATCTTACCTTTAACTCCATGTTTAATACTGTTCTAAATGTTTAAAACAGTCCTAAATGTTCCAGAAAAAAACTGTGTGTCATTTTACAAACAGTATTATAAACAGTTAATAAAAATATCAACCTTAACAATGTTAAAGTAATTCAACAAATTACAGCCTCAATCCTGCAGTAGTGAATCTGACACAGCAGGACCAGTCTCTCCAGGGTAATCGGTTTACTCTCTCACATGTAAACAGGAGCAAAACTGGTCCAACCGGTTTCAGGGGAAAACCAAGTAGAGTCCGGTTTTTGAGCCTAGTCTGATTTCTCTGTACATGTAACCGCAGTGAGTGTTTTGGTGACTTGATAAAATAGACTAAGACTTGGACACAAATTGGACTTGAACGTCTTGAAAAGACTTAGAATTTGACCTAGTCTTTGAGCTGTGTGACTTGAGAATACTTGCCTCCATAAAGGAAAAAGTGTAATTTTAAATTTAAACGTGCACTGTGTAAGTTAAAATCATACTTTGGGACATTCTGAATGAAGGTAAATACGTTTTATGCAATAATGCAAAAAGGAATCACTTATCCATGGAAACATACGAGAAGGCCCTCCATTTTGTGGTCATGCAAGGAAAACAACACAGATCAATTTTTTTTTTTTTTTTTAGCAAAAAATACAATTTGAATGACAAAAACACGTTTTTTTTATTCAAGTTTTTTTGTTGTGTGCTTTTGTGTTTTTGTAACTGCAGAGGAATTATTTGTATATCAACACGAGAGATGCATGTGCATGTGCAGTCGAAATGCAGAAAGAGCCGCAGCTAAAGCAACAAGATGCATAAACAAAAGTTATGCTGCTGCTTCCATCCTAAAATCCTTAAAAGTTACATTCCGATGAATGAAAAACCTCAAGTTTCAGGAGCCAGACGTCTGTCACACAGACCTGACCCAAACAGCTGCTCTCGTCCCGTTTTGTTGTTTTAATCAAAGGCGTTTTCCCAGCAAACTAAACAGACAGCGTATCTTTCTGCAGGGAGCGTGCACAGTGGAGCAAAGTGACGTTGACCATAATCCCTCTGTACTTTTCCTATAACTACAGTACATTTCACTTTTGGAAGAGTGTAACAAAGTCTCCAAAGAAAACATAGATATACAACAAAACATAAAAATGTATTATGAGCACATTTTCACGCCTTTTGTACATAAATGTTAAATATTACGAAAATTTTGGTTGAAGCCGTGTGGTAACATTTTCTTTGGGTTTAATGGATAAGTATAGGCTTCAAATTACTAAAATGGGTAAGTTTAGGGCTGGGGTTTGAGGTAAAGATTAACTCATGAAACCCAAAGAAAATGTTGCCACTTGGCTTCAACAAAAGTTCGTGGCTATTTTTAACTTTTTAAATTGTACTTTTTGTATTGATTTATTTATTGAGTGATTCACAGTGTCTTTGTGTTATTGTGTCAGTTTGTGTCTGTGTTTCTTGTTTGTTGTTGATGTCCATGAGCACTGAACTTTTTGCGATGTTTTTATCAATAAACTATACCTACCTTTTCCAATTTGGCTTTTCGTAACATATTTCAATAAACAAAGAATGAAAACATGCTCATCATATGTTTTTGACATTCTGTTGTACAGTATATCTACGTTTTCTTCAGAGACTGGGCTGAAGAGTGAGTGGCAGCGCGCACAGACGCAGCGGCCCGGAGGCTCACTCTAAATGTAATTTATTTGTTCTATGTGACCAAGACAATAAATCTGATTCTGATTTGTTCAAGAGACTGTCCACTTCCTGAATGAATACACTGGATAAATATGACCATTAGATACAGCCAATAGTAAAGGTCAACAAGTCTTAAGTTCTGTGTAAGGAGTCTTGTCTGAGCCATCGAGTTGTGACACCTTCCTCATCTCGACGGTCCTGTGGCTGATCTCGATAGGAGCGCTGTCTGTTATTTCAGATAATTGGATTGGGTCGCTCTTATAATGTGGACTTTTATTTGACAGTTTCTCTTTAATAACACGCGGCGGCTCCTGCTATTATCCACTTTCTCCATTTGGCTCGGTAACCTTTTGTACAAATGTCTCTATAATGATTCCTTATGATTTAATCACACAGGCCCGGCCGCGCTCACTTCTCCAGACTTAAGGCTCTAATAGTGGCTGCAGGGGAACTGTTCTCTGGGCCGTGAGTCGGTCTGCAGAGGCTGGCCTTTTGCACTAAACTCTGATGTTATAAGTCACACTTAAAACGTACAGTGAAAGAATGTTACTTTCAGTATTTTGGAAGAAGAAGTTCAAGCCACCCAAAGCAGTTGTTGTCCGCTTGTCTTGAAGAGTTTACTGGCTCTGGATATTTTTGGATCATAGCTCAATTGCAAATTTGCACATATATTTAATGAATCTTGCTACTTCGAATGTGATAGTTCAACTCGATCTCACAAAAAAGCGTACATATACCACAACATTACAGGACATGTAAGTTGTGTATGATTTCAAGTTTTTTTTGTTTGTTTTTTTGCGTACATGTGCCACACGTTGTAGTCCCAGTTCATTTCTATGATGGTTGTACAGATGTGTTCTTTTTTGTGAATATTAACAAAATCCTTATCTTAACCTACCCCAAGCCCCAGACCTATTTGTATTCGATGTTGTGACTTTATGCTTAAACTTACCTGTTAAACCTAAAGAAAATAAGGCTTCAACCAAATCTTGTGTAATTTTTTCGCTAATTTGCACCTTCCAAATTATCCAAGGCTGTTGTAGTAAAGTATGTACTTGTCCCTATCAAAAAAATAAATAAATAAACAAACAGGGGTGACCGCTAGCGGACCTAAAGCTCTGGAATGAGCTCCTTTGAGCCTCAATCTTCTTTAAAAACGCACTTTTTTGTTTTAGCTTTTAACTCAGTTTGAAATGTTGAATTTGGTTGTTTTTATCTTGTTCTTGTTTTATTGTAGTGTTTGTTTTTTTCATTGTGTGTTTGATTGACTTTGTTGTTTTTGAAGTGCCACAAATAAAGTTTGATTGATTGATTGATTGATTGATTGATTGACATGTCCCTACATTGAATGCTAAATGCCATCTTGATCAAAGAGTTCTAGAGTCTGGGACCAGCCACAGAGTAATTTGTGCATTTCTCCAGCATCAGAAATATCAGGCAAGATGGTTTTGATTGTTTCCCCCGTGTCCTTAGATTAAACCGTAGTGACTTTTACAAGTCAAAAGTGTGTATTTAATGAGATTAGATTGTGCTGATTGTCCCTAAAAACAGCACATCTGACACTTTCACATTAAAAAGGAGACATTTAAGAAAAAAAAAAAAAAAACGTGTTAGTTTTTGAACAAGGGTGACATCTTTGGCATTTGTTGGCACTGCGACAACCCGACTATCTTCAGCTGAAGACCTATTTTATGGCTCGACACAGTTATTTTCTGAGCTAAGAAGACAAAGTTATGTGTATGAAAAAGTAGATGCTGTTATTTTTGAATGACTGATGGTGCTTTTTGTGAGAGAACAAACAAAGTCCTTACAGGGCCAATTTCTCAACCAGACAAACAGCTAACAACTAAACTGCTAAATCTGTGTCAAAATGTGTGATGTACTTTGACACCTTCTAATGAAAAAAAACAGATGAGTGTCCTGATCTACAGCAGACTTCAAAGATTCTTCTCTTTCTCAAAACATGTCCGAGTGCCGCTCGACCCTGCGTCAGTCGACCTCACGTTGGTGCGATAGTTGTTTTGATAATTCTTCTGTGTGTTGCGGGTGTTCGGGAGCAAGATGGCAGTATTTACCACTTTTTTATTTTTTATTGAACAATCTTCATCTGTTGTATGATCCCGAGAGCTTATGCAAAATAAATACAAATAACAGTGAACGAGGAGCGTGGGAGAATTCGGTCCAAGTCACTTTCATTCATGGCAACATCCAGGCAAGAGCTAATGGGCTGTAATTTGATATATCGTAATATTGAGCATTTTAACTTACACAATGCACCTTTAAGTTATATTCAGCTTTTAGAGAGAAAACCTGAAATTGCTCAAACTAGTATTTTTCTAGCCCTAGCTTTTAAGCTTTATGACCTCACTGAATTCTCAAACGTTGATAGAATCTGTGTCCTTTAAATCTTCTGAACATCTGACATGTGATTCACCCTCCTTTTGAGAGACACTTTAAAACAACATTTCCTGTTGTGTATTTGTCCTGATATCTGGGCCTGTGTCAGTGTGAATTGCTGTTTCTCCTCTGACCAGCTCACAGACCCACATGATTCACCCCCTCCACAGCCCTGATAGTGTCTCATTTCACTCAGTGGGATCAGCGAAATGGCCCAGATTTGCCTGGTCTGGAGCCAGCAGGATGGATGGGTTTGGATGTGTGTGCCGCCCCTCACTGCTGCACTGGCACATCACCAATTCTCACAACACCAGCAACTCTGCCCTCTGACTGTGAACACTGAGGCTTTGTGCACAAGAAAGAACTGACAAAAGGACTGACAAATGGAATAACGAACACTGCGTCAGAAAAAGCAGGACAGACGAGGCAGCAACTGTCTGTATTAATATGTATGTTAACGTTTAAGAACAATGTGTTAAGCAGCTTTAACACATGATAAAATGACCAGAAACATTTTTTTTAGTTTGTCATCAGAGACCAGAGTTGTACTAAGCAGTTCTGCCTCAAATCATATTGAAAATAACAATAAACAACAGTAACAAAGTGCTTCACCACATAACAGAATAAAACCGCAATTATACATAAAAACAAGCACGACTAAATCAAAGCCAGATAATACAAAATGTCTTAAACAATGACTTAAAAACACTTAGCTTGATGTATTTCTAGAGTTTCCTTAAAGTGGAAAGCTCGAACGGAAAAGGCTCAGTCTCCTCTTGCGGTCATTCAAGATCTAGGTACGACCAACAGAGCTCCTTTACTGGACCTCAGCGCTCGGGTTGGGATGTATGGGAAGGTCACTCAAAAAGCTAGGTGCCAGGCTATGGAAGCATTTGAAAGTTAAAGTTAGATTGTTAAAACAATATGAACCTTATGGGGAGCCAAGGAACAGAGACCAGGACGAATATATATAAAGTATGTCAGTAAATAGCGCATTTTACAAACACAGAGTCACATAGTAAGCCGCCCTGGGGCAGCTCAGCAGAGACAATTTGCCTAAACACCTGGCGCCTCAACCTCCAACTAACACCAAGCGCTCCCTAACATGCATGTTATTGGTTGGTGGGGAAACCGGAGTGCCCGGAGGAAACCACCCAGACACTGGGAGGAACATTTGCCTGGAAAATCCAGACGATATACTGTATCCCTCTTTCAGATTTCTGTGCCCGTGATTGACAGATTAATTAGCCAATCAGAAACACAAAAATACAAAAAAATACATGAAAAAATATCACGTAGAACTGAAAAACATAGCGGATTTCTGCAGAGTCAATGAGCGAATCAAAAAAACATTTTAATGTGAGGTGAGAGAAGTTAGATTTTGGTCTAAACGACCAATCAGCTTCTTTGTTTCATCTGTGTCACACAAATAAACTAATCTGAATGTCCAGTACAATGTAGATTTGATCTGAAACGCAGGCGGAGGGCGTGGTGACCAGACCCACTCTTCGCAGTTTGCTGAAGCCTGAGTTTTGGATCCCAGGAAAGAGGAACATGCAAACTTCAAACAGAGTCAAACCCGCAACCTTCTTGCTGTGAGGCCAGAGCGCTATCCACTCTATCACCGTGCTGCCATGAAAATGATTTCAAGTTGTGATCAGACTTTACTGTAGATTGAACAGCAGGCTGTGGGGGTACAGTCCTATGCTGTTTCCCCATCTCAAAGCGACCTGCATCACCCAGTTTGATTGGTCTGAAGTGAGTCATACTCTCAGACCCTGAAGGAAATCTTATCACTTTGGTTTTCTTTTATAAGCTTGATGATTGGGCAAGAGAAAAAGCATTTGCTTTCTTAGTGACAGCATTTTTTCCAACGAGAGGTCAGATCTTTCTGCTGAGCTCCAACAATTTTAGAACAGACATTAATAATACTGTTTAAGTTGTTCTTTTCTTTCACATCCAGAGACACCCAAACCAGGAAACAATAGGAGCACAACAAACTTCAAAAATGTTCTCTCACACATTGAAGGGCCGAAGTTCACGTAGAAAATTGGTTCTCTTCCGTGCTTTTTTGGCAATCATTTCTGTAATGACATCAAACTTGAGTTTAGAGTCAAATGTGGTTCCCAGGTATTTGTAATTATCAACCATCAGAGCTTGTTCTACAATTATTTCTTTGGCTTTAGAGACATATATTTGTGGAGTGAGCAGATTTACCGAAGTAACGGTCATTGGATGTTTCCAATTTGTCAAGGCAAAACCCTTTAAAATGCTGTAAATCCTGTGCATATTGTGTTCAGCATAATCAACCTCAATGCATTAAACAAAAAGAGGGTACATGTGGTGTGGACACTTTGCAGAGAAAGTAACAAATGTGATGATAAATCGCTAGTACTTCAGTTTACCTGTGCAAATGGACACATGGCTATAGACTCTGCTGTTGGTGGCATGTGCATAAACAGCTAAAACAAAAGAAAAAAAAGGTAAGAATCTCAAGTGGCAACTCAGAAAAAAAACATCTGAACTCGATGGAGACTTGTGTTCTCACTAGACAAAGCTGAAATATGCTCTCGGCTCTACTTTTAGTTCACATAACATGTCGCCTTTTCTTTCCTTATACAACTTTAACATTCCAAGTTTTTTTCATCGCTAATTCTGCACTTTTGCTGTGATTTCTATAAATAAACTGTCAAGCTTGTGAGACAATGCGTGTGTTCTTCAGCGTGAGAAAAGAAAGAAGGAACAAGGGGCAAAGTGGCCTACTTCAGCAGCACTTACAATATTTATTTATGAAAGCATGCAAAGATAATTATGTGCTGTATGTCTTAGCGCTATCTCTTCAGTCTCTGTGGCGAGGCGTGTTGTTTGAAACCGTCTGTCACACCTGAGGGCACAAACACACAAAGAAAGGTAAAAACCAAGGGACTCTGGGTAAACGCTTGTCTTATGTGACTGATGTACGTCAACAATAAACAAACAATATTAGAGCTAAAACATAAAAGAAAGTATTAAACGTGAATGTCATTTTCCAGCACTGTTGTTTATATTGCCAAAATGACTCCCCCAAAAAGCACAACAGCAATTTTGTTGCACCAGTCACTTCTTGTCAACTCCTTGTGGCTTCAGCTGTCTTTGAAAGAGTTTACAGCCAGGCCAGTTAGGAACAGACAGAAGATGGATCTATTAAAAAATCTGGATAAGACATTGCTAGTTTAATACTGTCTTGAGTTGTTGCTCATTTAGTACTGCAGCAGGCAAAGCCCGTCAGTCCAGAAAGCATTTACAAAGTAACTGCTCATGCTCACAGACCTACACATTTCAAAAAGGTTGGACTTTGTGACAAAATTCTATACCTAGTAATATATAAATAACTTTTTTTCCAGTACAAAAGTATTCCGTTTTGTTAAAAATAGTGTTTTAATGCTCTGGCTATAGGTCTGCTCACTCTTGCAAACTCCGCTCTGATGAAGATGAGTCCAAGATGGCAGCTTGTTGTTTTCAATTGCTTGTACTCAGTGGCGCACTGACGCAAAAAAGTTTTCTCCTCTGCACTCTTTCCAGAATACGGGCTATTGTCTCCCACTATCGTGTCGTCAGAAAAGTGGCAGCGTGATCAGTTCTGACCAAACAGAGCGATGGTGGCCTGAGCGGGGAGAGAGCAGCGGGGATAGCGTGGACAGAGCATTAAGCTAGGCTAACACCGTTTAAGCATTTGGGGGCAATGAAAAAATGGAAAAATTTATGTTGTGAAACTAGAGAGAAATACCTTCAAAATGAGACCTTTGTTAAAGCTGTAGGTGCCGTCTCCGCGGAGCAAGAGCAGTTTGAAGTGCCGAAAAATGCCTTGACGCTCAATCCAGCTCTAATAATACTGTGCATTCATGGTCACGTGCTACACGAGCCGCTCATGTTCGGTGGACGGAGGTTAGCTGAATCCAGGCTAGCTAACTGGCAGCAGTAGATACAATCGGCAACGTGTCATATTTGGGGGCGTGTTTCCCTCTTTTAAGACGTTTTCTGGCAAATTAAGTGTATTTTTGGCACCACTAATTCAAGGTAAGTCATAACCGTGTTTAAATGGAGGTTGTTGGTGTGGCTATATGCAAGAAAAGTAAACAAAAAGTTAAAGAAAAACACACTAGGCGGTGCTAGCATCACATTAGCATTTAGCTCGCAGCATTGTTGGCTATATTTACATAGTTGGACTGTTGGATCACTTTATTCATCTCCATGTCTTCATATCTATATTTGACACAATGTCATATCAAATCAAACTTTATTAAAACAATCCCACAGAACCCCATTTTAAAAAGCATAATTGTATTTGTTTATTAATTTATTTTAATATAAACAATATTTAGCTTTTGCATATCTAAAAACAACACTGATGATATTATCTAACTTCTGAGCTCTTTCTAATGCCATCTCGCTAGCTCATATTCTCATTTCCTCCTAAGTATTCAGACTGTTTTGTAATCCTTTCTTTCCTGTAATGCAGTGACATCCAGTGATTGTAGCGAGCCTGCAGAGACAGCCAGACACAAACAGTTCTCATTGAAATCTTTGTTGTCATTTTCTTTCCCCCAAATGTCTTTCTTTCTCAGCTCAACAATGCAGTGCACATTTCAAAAGATCCGAGTGAAAACACGCCGGGGAACTTTCACTGCGCTGCTTTGTCTCTGTAATGACGGCTGTATACTCTGCCTGAAGACGAGGAGGATGCAGATGTAGAGGATGCGGAGCCAACTTTCATTGGCTGGGTCGTACCTAGATCTCGTGCTGCTCTGACCTTTGACCTCTGCACAGTGAGATGTTGAATCTATGGCTCTGAGCCAGGAAGCTAAACTTTTGCCCGGCAACTAAACTTTATGCTGTTTTTTGTACTTCGATATGTTTCATTTAGTCATTTCTTCATTGCCCAAAGCAAACAATTGTCATAAAAATCTAACCTTTTCCATCAGGAGTGCTATTTAAGTGAACTACTAGACTAAACTAAAATGCAGTTTTGACAATTACTATATAGAATTTATTTTGCGAAGTGTATGCTAGTTCAGTCATTTTGTATAGGTTATTTCTGACAGATGCAGTCGGCATCAAAGGGAATGGCTATTAACGGACCTCTTTGGGGGAAACATGTGAACAGTGCATTCATTTTTATAGAGAACAACAGCTCTATCACTCACTGCTCAACTACAACAGCAAATGTGGACTTAAAGAAATATATATTGTGTCAAGTATAGAAACAAAGACATGGAGATTAATAAAGTGATTCAGCGGTCCAAATAAATAAATACAGTATATCCAACAATGCTAACAAGCTGGAAGCTAAATGCTAATGTGATGCTAGTGCTGCCTGACATGTTTTAACATACAGTATTTTTTAACTTTCGGTTTACTTTTCTGACATTCCGCCACATCAACAAACTCCATTTAAACTTTGTTCTGACTTGACTAGAATTAGTTGTGCTAAAGATACACTATATTACCAAAAGTATTCGCTCACCTGCCTTTACTCGTATGAACTGAAGTGCCATCCCATTCCTGACTTTATGGCTGAATTGCTGTTGTTCCCAAACGCTTCCATTTTGTTATACTAGAGCCGACATTTGATTGTGGAATATTTAGGAGTGATGAAATTTCATGACTGGAAAAATGGAAAATGACAGTTCCACGCTGGAATTCACTGAGCTCCTGAGAGCGGCCCATTCTTTCACAAAAGTCTTGTTTCACAGTCTGCAGCTGAGTGCTTGACTTATACACCTGTGGCCAGGACAAGTGATTAGGACACCTGATTCTGATCATTTGAATGGTGAGCGAATACTTTTGGTAATATAGTGTACACTATTCATCAGAAATGGCTTTGAAAGAGGTAAAAACAGTTTAGCTTTGTGTTGACTTAACATAGGACTTTCCTTCAAGACTGTATTTATGAAAATATGCAGAAATACACTGCTTACAAAATTTGCAACAGGTATTAATCTTCTATATAAGCTACCATTAAAAAATACCCATAAAAACATCATGTGCTTTAGCCATTTTACGTTTTCCCTAATATTTACCATAATGTTTCCTAATGTTAAAATTATGGTGTATTTTCAGCTTCCAAACAGGAGAAGGGGACAGTTCTGCTTAACATGAACATTAAAGAGTATTTAGTTTTAGAGTATTTATTTGTACTAGATTAACATTCATAGTGTCTCTCATTTCTTGCTCACTATTACTTAGACTTTTCCATCTTAACTCAGTGCAGATGATGATCCAGAACTTCATTTTGACAGGCCATGGGCAGCAGAGTCTGGTAATGTGAGAGAGAGAGAGAGAGCATGGACCACTCTAGGCTCTGACTTAATGTCAAAGTTATGCTAAGCCAAGTTACAGTTTATCGTGCCCACCGGGGAAGTCATTTTGTGCGTTTAACACATCCATCACACGGCGCTGGGGCGAACATGTTTTATAAGAGCCAATGTTAAAAGGGATAGCTTCAGGTGGGAACATATAAAGAGGAAATGGCATAGTTACGTAACAAAAAGTATCTTGACTGTATTTTTTTCTTAATCATTTATGGAAGACTAGTGGGGCAGGTGCGCAATAAAGTCTTCAGGAAAGTTTCTCCATATTAGACATGTCAATAAAATTTTGGGGGCCCAGGGCAACGATGCCTTATATGAGCCCCCACAATATAAATTAAAATATAAAGGGTAACATTCTGGACCCCTAAGACTCTGGGGCCAAGGACAAAAGACTAATTTTTTGCAAATGCAGAAATGCTACTTTTAAATCATGTAAACATCATTTCATTCCTAATGCACTGCCAGTTTGCACTGAACAACTTTTCTTAGTTTTAAGTTTCAAGTCAGCACTGTGAGTGATCTTATAATTGGACCAACATATTTCCCTGGAAAGATGAGCAAAAGTGATCAGCCAGTCGTTTTTTGAAAGTCTAAGCATTTGCATGAGCCAATTTCATGTTAACCAAGCATGTCAAATCCAATCTACACGTGTGTATTAGGTCATTTACAAACAGCCATCTGTGCAGATGGTATTTTGCTCAATATCTTTGGCAATGCAGCTTTCCTAAAAAGAGGTGATGATCACTGATGTAACATACTGTAGACAACGAAAACACAAATCCTACTCCTTTTGAGCAGTGTAAATATGCAATTAAAAACATAATGTACTTGAAGCACCACATGAATTAATGATATTACATGACAAACTCTGACGCAGCAGTGACAGTGACATAATGAGTATTCAGAAAGTCATCTTTTTTTCTGTCATTTCAATTACGAGATACATCAGCTATAATCACACATCAAATCCAATCTACACATGTATTTAACTTTGGTTTCAATAAGTGGCAGGTCTCTGCAAGATATCCTTTGTGCTATTAAAATAAAGTAGTTTGAATGTGTGACAAAACAGGAAAACTTATTAAACAGGTGGTCAATTTTAATTAGCAACGGGTAACAAACTGCAATGTAAAGTTTTATGAAAATAGTTTGTGGAACAGTGCCCAAAGATCCACCTCCAGATTGTCTTGGTAGACTCAAGCAGGACTGATGTAGCGTGAGGAATTTCTCCTACGGTCTTCTCATGGAAGATAGCTCACATGAAGATGAGACGTCAAAAGAAAAGAGCTGCAGAGAGTAAAAGTTTATTTCAACAGAAAAAAATACAGAGTGCCAAAGCACTGAGGGAGTTTAGATTGCCCGATATTTTCAAGAGCGTCTGGCTGCATACCACCAACCTGCCTCTGCAGACTTCCTGCCACAGACCGGAATCACCTCTTCATCCAAATTGGAAGCCCATTTAAGGCCACCTCTCACATGCTAGCTATGCTAGCAAATGTATAGTTTTTAACATTTATACCTCAAAGACAAGTAGGATTAGGGTTAGGATTAAGGCTGGGGCTAGATCAGGTAATTTGGGTAAGTTTACAGCTTTGTGAAAAGTCGAGAGTTGTCTGGATGTCCGATCTGTTTGTGGAGCTTTCTCTGGCCTGCAGCGAGAGGTGGGCGGGACGAAGGAAGTCTTCAGCCAACTCTGTGCATCAGGCTTTGTCTTTATCCAGATCATTAGCATGGCGTGTTTTTTTTTGAACCATTACCAAACAACCCTGTGAACTCTGTTTTGTCTTGCTCAGAGGAAGCCAAGTCTCTCGCTGGCTGAACATGTTCATAAGTGTAATTGCTCCATCTCACTGCTCCATTTCTTTGAAGCAACCATGTAGGCTAATGGGCTGTCGTAAACAAACAATGGGCTGATGTACACACATTACTTGTGATAGTTTTGCTTTCCCATGTAATCAAGTGGGCAGCTAAAATCAATAATGTTTACGTTGCAATACAAGTGAATGGGTCTTAATGAGGACCTATTATGTAAAAGCCTTTAGCCATGTTACAGGAATGTTCTCTCATAGCTTACCCAAAGTTGTATTTGTATTGATTCATGTATGTTTGAGTAATCTTGTATTGTCCTGCAGCTGATGCTCTAGAAAATCCTCGTCTTCACAAACACAGGGAGGACAGCTCACTTGGACAGTTCACAGTCAAATAATAGTTTGTAACAGAGTGGATGTCCCTTTAAACCTTAGCTAGTTTAACCCAGACAATATTACAAAAAGAAAAGGACACAGGTAAGCCCATTTAACAGAAGAGAATTTAGTTTCAAGGTTACTTTTGTCACAAGAGTCAATTTCCATCTGAACATTAAGATTAAGAAAAAGGTCCAGCCTTTATGTTCACATTCAGTTTGTTTGACATATATATACTTTAAGTCCTCTCTGAAGGGCTGCATAGCCCGGAGAAGCTCAAGAAGAGCATGTGCCAGAAACACAAGTTTGTGAAAAAAAAGTTCTCGTTGAAGATCAAATAACTATATCAGGAGCACAGACAACTACTGTGTTTCACGTGTTCACAACAGCAGGACATACAGCGGTTTGGTCATACAGCGATAGAGCTGAGGCAGAACCCTGCGCAGCAGATACGGAGAATGTGGCAGTCGGAACGGAGCGGAGCTGCATGTAGTGGCATAAGCGCATAAAATACAAAACATTAAGTACGACAAAATCTACGTTCGCTAAGCAAAGAATTTAGACAACTACCTGAGCACATGGAGACATGGGGGACAACAGATCAGGCAAACCAGGTAGTGCGTGAAGCCAAAGAGGACAGGAAGGAGGAAGTACCATCCTTTTATAGTTCACATGCTACTGCCATCTGCTGGCAGGGACAGCTAATTTTCTACCTATGTCTACCTGGTTTAAGTTGTTATGGAGTGCTTCAAACTTTCTTTTCTTCTCAATACACAAAATCCATTGGACAATTCAAATCAACACCAGGAGAGGCTTTGGAAGATTTGTTTTGTGTCTCCTCCTCTGCAATACGCAAGTAAGAAACGCTGGACACTGTCGGCTTAACTTTGTGAGACTTTGTGAGAATGAAACGTGCTTTGGCTGAAAGAGACATTTTTGGGCAGTCTTCTTCTACGGTCTCAAAGTATACTGCGCGCACATATCAGTGACGTAACCATCTTCATTGACAACTGTTTTTTTCCTGTTTACACTGTGGTGCGTCCAGTGAAACAGCCCCACTGAAACTACCTCTTGAATCATATCCAGAGGAACGCTGATTTGATGAGCACGTACTGCAGCTCATCAACGTAAAAGAGAATCCAATCTGACATGGATTCGTCTTGGATTCGTGAAAACTCGTCGTATATACTGTCCCTAATTCTAAGCTGTTTTAGATCAATTTTGTGTTTTACAATGAACAAAATGTGAATTATTGATTTGCATATGTTGTAGTTTCTTCCTAAATCATAACTGATCTCCTTTAATAGAAACGTATTGATTGAAAATGTGTGAATATACTTTGACGTTTTGTGGCAAAGTACAATGTTATTGATTGAAAAAAACAACCATAACACTAAAGCTCAACACTGTGACATCTCTACTCTGCCGTGATTGGTGCTGATCTCTGTGGAAGCACACGTTCTCCTCTTCTGTCTGACGCTCTGACACTGCAGCTCCGCCTCTGACAGTCTTCAGGAGCCCATTTCTCTGCCTCTCTCTCAGTCTGCCCCTCTGCCGCTCTGATCAATGAGAGCTCTAATAATAAGTGCCACGCTGTCACCTCTTTCCCATCATCCGGCCTGGCACAGCTCGGGGCAGCCCTCAGCAGATCCCCGCTGCAGATTAGGACTCCATTAGAGAAGCTATTTAGCCGCTCCTCTTCCCCCTGGGCTCCCCTATACTTTGTTTGCCCACCAAAACAGCACAAAGAGGGCGTTATGACCCTTTTCAAAGTGAGAAATAACTGAGTTGTGCACATTGCTCCAGAGGCTTGTGATAAAAGTTCAGTATCTCAAATGGATGGAAAAGAGCTGTCGTGGTCAGACTTTGAGTTGGCTGGATTCTAAATTAGAATTTTCCTTCATTGTCTCTGGCCTGGTTAGAGGTGACATGTGGTGTAGCTCTGTGCTTTTGGTGCCAGACGGAAACCGGAGCTGTCCAAATGCAATTGCTCCATATAGACTGAGTATGGAGTCAGTATATGTCATACTGTGTTTTATCTACAGCTTTTCAGTCAGATAGTAAAAGTCTTTTTCCCTCTCAGTTTAGGGGCAACTTCATCTTCAGATTTACCAGAACCATGTACTAAATTAATATAAGCAAACATAATTATCCTTGAGAAAGAGTAAACAGAGATTAGACCAAGTACATTGTTTTGCAAGTTTTTGGCCCCAAGTCCAAGTCAAGTCCCAAGTCCTCCAATTGTAGTTTCAAGTCTTTATGTCAAGTTATCAAATAAATCTTGTACAATTTCATTGATTTTTCAAATCAAATCTAAGAAATGTATTTTTGTGTAGCCCAAAATCACAAAAGTCATCTCAGAGGACTGCCAAAGATCATTTAAAACAAGCAGAACTGCCTTTCTACTTGTTGTCTTACTATGACCAAAGTGTTATTGAATACACTGTATGTTATTTTATTGTTGTATACTTAATTTGTTGTACTTGTTTCAGGAAGCCTTCATTCCACCAGGCAACGGACAACAGATGAAAACTAGCCTTTTGACTAATTCTGGCATGTTATACAGTTAATGTTGGTCAATGTGCACTGTCCGTTATAAATAAATAAATAAAATATACATTTCTGATCACAGAAATTAAAGCTAACATGTTGCAGTTTGTTCATGTAAAATGTTCAAGTCACTGACTTTTAAGTCCAAATTCTAAGTTTTAGTCTTGTTCATCAAGTCCTAAGTCCTCAAAATTTTCACTCAAGTTTGACTGGAATTCCAGTCAAAAGAAATAATTTAGCGTGTCCTGCTTGATTAACGCAAAACCCTCTGTGTATCTATACTACAACATGTTAACAGCATATTAAGAGCACGTTTATACCGCGTTTGTGCATGTCTATTATACGGCGTCTCTATAACGTCAAGTAGAGATCCTATTTTTTTTATAAACAGGTGTTTTGGTGGAAACATTTTCTGTGCGTTTAAAGGGACTATACTTGATTTTTTACAATGAAATAACTAAAACTCTGTTTCCCTAGCACAGTTATCTTGTTAATGTATCTGTTCAGGTGGATATTAGTCCCCAATGTCCTAACTCCATCTAATAATTCGTTTGTTTACCAAACTCTACTAAGTTTGTGTAATGTTGTTGTTGTTAGTATTGTGGCTACCTTCCATCAGCACAACGTCACGTCTTGCTCCTAACAGCTGTGAGAAAAGTTTAAAAAAAATTGTGATGAACAAGACTAGGAATAAATAAGGTAAGCGACCAAAACATGTGGACTTATCAGCAAAGTTTAGGTAAGTTATTAAAGTATGCATAGAAATTTCCGTAAGATTGGGCTCAAGGTTTAGTTGGATTGTAGCAGTAAATGAAATAAACTCCAACAAGAAAGACAAAGTAACATTTTCACAGACGGTAATCATCAGTTGCAGCAGCACTATAATAAAATAAAAAAATCTTTTGTTACTTCACTGAATTCACAAAAGTTGGATATGGCGTTGGGAACTTTCGGTACATTAGCAGTTTGGTTCTTTTTGGACTTGCAGTAGGAAGAAACAGTTTGCAGCTTGGGCCTGTTGTGGAGTCATTTATCATGTTGCCAGTGCACACCTCCATGGCATCACCCACGCACTGTAAATGAAAGTGGAGCTCGCAACAAGGCCATTCCAGCTTTCGCAAAAATACATATGCAAAATCACACTTTTCCTCCTGCAAAAGTGAAAAGAGCACCATATATCTTCTTATCATTTGCATTGTTGTAGATTTGAGTGCGAAAAAAGCTACATCGAGTTCCTCCAATGGCGCGATGACAAGGAGAAGTGCCATAAGTCAGCCGCCCCAGCAGCCTATCCCATTACAGCTCTCACTTAGACCAGTCGTTAGAGAGAAGAGCCACCTCCTTCTCCTCCTCCTCCTCAGCCATTACCGCTTCAATATTAATCTTCTGCTCCAGCTCTGCAGACGGAGGAACCAACGATAACCCCATTTAGAACCAGAACTATACAACGAGAGATTTGGGCTTTTTGTTTGGGTGATGAGACAGCAAAGTGAAGGATATACTGTATAGTGTTCAGTTTATGATATATTTATGACTGTGACACCAGAAGGAGGCCGATCTATGTTTAGGCCTGACTATGACACAAGCAGGAGGCCAGTCCATGATAACCCTGGGTGTGCACCCGAGTGCGATTTCAGTGCAGGTCCAAGAAAGCATAGAAAGTGCTTAAAAACAATGCGTTTGTGTACACTGACTTCCGAGAAGTGCAGATGTGAGTGCAGGAGCTGGGCAGGTGTGTGGAAAGAATCCGCATGAAGTCTATTTTTCCCGGAGACCGCAGCGAAGTGGTGCCTTCATGTCTTTATATGAGCGTTCTCATGGGAATTTACATGACTCTGTGTGGCTTTGGACGAAACCGGACCGTAGTTGACTGCACCTGGTGTGAGAGGCACTTTGCAAGAAACCTGTATGTGTCCCGAACCCTCACATTCAAAAAAGAAAATTCCAAAAATGCTCATGGAAATCTTACATTTAGTGACATTTGAAGGTGCTCATTGGTGATTGGGAACAGAAAACTAAAAAAGTGTATGTTTTGTTGTCTATATCTAATCTATATTTTAACATTTAATTAGCCTAGAAAAATAAAGGCTTTTTAAACTTTTGTTGGATGAAGAGTGCCTTGTGTCCCCTTTTTTCTTTGCAAACTCGCCACACATTCAGTGTACACCCCATCTTAGACTTTAACACCAGCAAGAGGCCCATTCATGTTTAGTCCTGACTCTGAGGACCGTCCATGTTTAGTCCTGACTCTGAGGACCGTCCATGTTTAGTCCTGACTCTGGCCTAAACATTAGGCCGGTTCATGTTAAGCCTTGACTCTGAGAGTGTTTAGTTTAGTCCCATTCTAGGTGCTTCTGCAGAAGATGGAAGTCACTGTTGAAACATGTAAAGGTAATTAGTCTGTACTGTCTGAACTACTGAAGACACTATTATACTAACTTAATTGTAATATTTGAAATCTAAATTGGCCCCAGGGAGAGTGACACATTATACTGTCTAATAAAGAATAATACAATTGCAAGCAACAGTATTTATAGACAAACTTTAAGCCAGAGCGTGGTCATTGTGTGGACTATTTTGTCCAAATGTAAAATGGCTCAGGCTCTGGCGCTGTGCCTGCGTCTGAGCTGCGTTTCTCAGATCAATGTTGTGACTTATGAGCTGAACTAAAAAGTCTGTCCACATTCCCATCCTTCGTTTCTTAATTATGTTTTAATTCTGCTGCTTCTTCTTGAGCAGATTGAATCGCTTTACAATTAACCTGCACTAGTACTTTTCGTTCTTACTCAGCAGGCGTTTTGTCTCTAAGTTCATCCTCATTAACATAAACTGCACAGTCTTATTAGAGGAGCTCACATAGTGCAGCACAAAGGACAGAGCAGAGATAGGTGATATGAGCTTCATTAAAGTCGCACCAGCCAATAGTCACTTTGTCCTTTTCTTAATCTTTGAGTGCTCTCATTGTAATTTCCCTTTCTCTGCTTCTGTTGCTGGATAAGTCCATTTTTCTGAAGGCAATTTCAAACAGACTCTTTTCTGTTCCCTGCTCAAAAAATCCTTTTGGATTTTAACCTATCACATTAGAATACAAAAGGACAAAGACAATCCCATAAGATTTCTTTCCGAATCTCTTTGGACAATATCTAAATTTAACTGGATATTTATTTTTTTCTATTGGACAAAGTTTAAATTCTTCTGGACAGGGTCAAAATCCTATTAGAGAATAGCACTATTTGCAGTTGTTGGTCCTGCAGGACTTAATTTAGGTATGAAGCTGCTCATGGTCACTATCCCCAAGGCCAATGTGTTTTACAAATTTAAAATTTAAAAAGTAGTAAAAAGAGAGAGCTCATTGTGAGCTTGGTTTCAGATTTCAGACAGTGCCTATGCTTGACTGAAATCCGTCGCTCATAATTCTATAATTCTATGCTTTTTTCATAGGAAGGGGGCCTCATTCATGACAGATTCTTACAAATAAAATTGTTCTTATGGTCTTCTTATGGACATTTTTAACATTCACAAAATATGTTATTTGCATAGTCCAAAATCACTTCAACAAAGGTTGGAGATGTGACCAGGGCACGCGAGGACGGTCGAAGATGATGGTCAATCCAAGATATCGAGGTGGGGAGAAATCCAAGTGGGTTGGGTCCTGGTATTATGGGGCATCAAAGGTCCTGCTTATGGAGCAACAAAACCCAAAAGGCACTTGTAAGAACAAAAAATGTAATCAAAAATTGCAATTCAGAACAGAACAGAAAGATTTATTGTCATTGTCACAGAGTTCAACAAAATTACATTTGGAGTGAGCCTCCGGGCTGCTGCACCTTTTGCGCGCCACCACTTGCTCTTCCCAACATGAAAGGCAAACCAAACACACAAAAACAAAAAAACACAACAAAATACAGTACACATGGTCACGTGATGGAATTTTTTGTGAGGAGTGAGTTTGGAAAAGAAAGAAAAGAGGCGACAGACATCATGGACAGGGGACGGGTAGAGGAGGGGCCACAGGACAGTCCAAGATGTTTTCAGAACAGTCTGTGCCAGTGAGTGTACCTGAGTGTGTGAGTTGTCTTCACATACCACCTATCCCCGCCCACTTGTCTGTATTTTTGTGATACTAAAACATTAGGATTGCGAGTAAAATATGTAAGGTTCAAAATTGTCAAACAAAAAAATTTCAATCTGTGGCTTAATAAAGTTAATTTAAATACCTTTATTACAAAGAGGAGGGTCTTTTGAACAGGAAGTCAATGGACCTGTTTCTATTTCCAAGCTGTTTTAACTCATTTCTGTGTTTTGCAATGGGCCACATTCAAATCCAGACGAGCTGCAGAGGGCCAGACTGTGATTACTGGTGTAACGAAGTCAAAATTTTACAACACAAAAAATACATATTGAGCTTAGGTTTGAATTGTTGTTACTAAATTAATTTCAATTGCTTACATACTGTAGTAATTTCATTTGTTTCAAAGCATTTCTGACTGAACAGACAAAAAAAACATTACTGGCTATGGGGTAAGTAAAATGTAACTAACTGGCAAATAATTGTACTCAAATTAAGAATCATGTTTTCAAAAATGTCCAAAACAATCTCTGGCGATTACAGTTTAACTTATATATTATTTTGCAAATTTTAGCGATCTTTGTTAAGAACACAGCCACAGACACATGCTTCGTAGCTTCATGAAGTCGATCAAAACATAAATCTATAGAGTAACACCAATTCTCATAAATGTGCAAAGGGCCAGATAAAAACAGCCTGAGGGCCGCAACTGACCCCTGGGCCGCAGTTTGCTCAGGTCTGACATAGTTTCTTCCCAAATAAAGGAAAAAATCACATTAGGTCTCCTTTCACATACAAACTGTGTTTCAATTGTAAAATACTAAAATATATAAGCAGGTGTTTCTAATTAACTCAAATGCTGTAAATAAACCTTTAAAAATGACATGACATCATCATTTAAAGGCATACTGATTTTAGTGTATGTAAACTTGTGACAAAAGTGACAAAAAAGCTTATTTTTTCTCCCTGATATTTGTTAAATCTCATTGACCTAAAACAGGAGAAGTTTTTATGTCTGAAAAAAAAAGCAATAAGTGTGTTTTTGTATAGTAGTGTAAGTAAACTTTTGGTTTCAACTGTATGTATTATGCTTAGAAATAGCTTTTTAGCTGCTTGACAGACTTCAGTCCTTTAAATCCAGCAGCGTATGGCTTCTGTTCAGGGATAATGTTTCATTTAGTAAATTCTGCTGGGACAAACTGCTCCGGGATTACAAAACTCCAAAAGCCCTGGCGTTCCCTCAGGTGTCACCAAAGACTCCTTATTATTAATGACGATCCAAGGCCACATTATCCACTCCTTCACCTTCGCCGCACGATACAAATGCTAAATATTTTGGCTCCCGCGCACCTGCCCTGCACCTGCGAGGCTGAGTTCGCCCTTGATCCCCAAAAAGTGGAGCAGCGTGAAATTCTAATCACATTTTGAAGGGAAAGAAACCAATTCGGAATTTTGGGGAACGGGCCTTCTTATCCAGGTTATCCTCTTGAGCGTGCCAGGTGTTATCAGTCCCCAGAGGGAGTCATGCAAACCTTGGCTCGCGAACTGTTAGGAAACTGCGGAAAAACGGAAATGTCTTTAGGGCCCAGAACACCCGCGCAGACAATGGACGCCTGCGGAAAGTAAAATAGGTCAGGACTCCAGCGATAAGGTGCACGACTCATGAATTAAAGAGAAGCAGTGCAGGAAATATGACATTTTTCTTTTCCATTCTGTCTATCGGGAGAACTCGGCTCACCGCTGAAATTACCTGGAAAGAAGCGAGTCTGATAATGGACTGCCAGCGCCTGAGATTCGCCGGTAATTTCTCTCTCCACATAAGGGGCAGATTGGCACGGGGAAAATTCAAAATGCTTCTTACGGCCTTTTGGGAAATTTGAGAGACAAGGGAAGAGGATAATCGTAATTGATCAATTGTAGCTTTTTAAATACCTCTTTTTCAGTCGTGTCATAGAAGCAATTCACCCGCAGATCGTCCCGTTCTGACTTCAAATGGGATTTACAAGACTCATTGTGCGTAATTAATAGAGCCATTGGGAAAGCATGGTTCACACTGACAGAAGTTTGATGTTGATAGGCCGTTTACTTAATTCAAGACAGAAGTGTCCAAACTTTTTTCATCAATGTTGAAATAAACTATGTAGAGGGCCAGTCTAGACCATTTTAAAGTGGTTATGTAGTGAAAAATTCTATTGGATGTACTTGTAGTGTAGATGTATAGATGTAGTGTAGTTGTCAAGACCGTAGTAATCGGAACCAAGATCTTTCCGAGACCATAGAGTCTCAAGACCAAAACCACTGAGGGACAAGTTCGAGACAAGACTGAGATTTTTATAGGTCGAGACCAAGACCGCCGTCCATCGAGACCAACTCAAGACCACTTTTGTAATTTTGTGCAATTATTATATTAGTAATAATATCAGATAATCCATGTAAGTCGCAGCCATTTGATTTTTGATGGTTTAAGTGTGATTGCCACACTTAGGCCATATTTCTAGACATGGATGCTGTTTCCACAATGCAAGGCTGAAATAAATTCAACCCTTGATTAGGGGCAGATAAAAGTGACTAAAAATGGTTTATTTGTGATTCATTTGGCCATTTCTCAAACTGTAAACTTTGTGCAAGTTTCAAGTCAAAATAGTCACGAACTGACTCTCACTGGATATTCCATGTCATTTCATTAGTCCACTCAAAACTGAGCACACAATTTTTTTAATCCTTGTGTTCTGTTGGGGAGTTTTGCTCATCTTTTTACATTTTTCATTTTTTAATTGGCCACGATTACAACAGTTTTGAAGATATTTCATGGATTTCTTGTTACAAACCTTAGTTCGAGTCGTATTTTCAAAAAATCAGCTCACAATTTTGCTAAACCCAGAGTCATTTACAGATTTACGCGCAGGTGTAGTGCCTGGTGAGACGGAGGAGGAGCCCGGCCCGGAAGCACACCACAGTGCCCAGTCCCTCCATGATCCATTAGCTAGACCCCAGTTTAGGCATTCAGAACAACGCCGGATCAAGTGGCCTACTGCTAGCATGGAAAAAGAATGGCTCCAGTTTGATCAGGATGTAGATCAAATCCTTGACGCCACCTCAAAAGGGGATGTAGACCAAAAGCTGCTGTCATTGTCAACTATGATAATTAGCATTGCTGCGGAAAGGTTTGGTCTTAAAGAGCAGCGGTTATCTAAGGGCCAAGCTGCGCCAAATCGAAGAGAAGCTAAGATCAGGCAGTTACGACAGGAACTAAGAGTGTTATCTAAACAGTATAAGCATGCAAAAGCAGAGGAGAAAGATAGTTTGGCACAACTGCGCTACATTCTTAGAAAGAAGCTAACCACTCTCCGTCGAGCTGAGTGGCACAGAAAGAGGGGCAAGGAGAGAGCCAGGAGACGTGCAGCTTTCATCTCCAACCCCCACGGGTTTACAAAAAATATCCTGGACAGAAGAGAAGTGGCAAACTCACCTGCTCTGAGGATGAAGTAAATGAGTTCCTTCGTGTCACCTACAGCGACAGTGAGAGGGAGAAGGAGCTCGGGCCATGCAGGTCCTTGATAACACCCACAGAACCTAATTCCGAGTTTAATATCAAAGAACCAACATTGAAAGAAGTTGAGAATGTTGTCAGAGCTGCAAGAACAAACTCTGCTCCCGGTCCTAGTGGTGTGCCATATGTTGTTTACAAGAGATGCCCGAGACTCTTGAGTCGACTGTGGAAACTGCTTAAAATCATCTGGAAAAGAGGAAAGGTTGCACAACAGTGGAGACATGCTGAGGGTGTTTGGATTCCAAAAGAGGAGAGTTCAAGTAAGATAGAGCAGTTTAGGGTCATTTCCCTCCTCAGTGTAGAGGGGAAGATATTGTTCAGTGTTGTTTCTCAGCGCTTGACAAGGTATCTCCTTTCAAACTCTTACATCGATACATCTGTCCAAAAGGGGGGGGTCCCACAGGTTCCAGGATGCATCGAGCATATAGGAGTTGTAACCCAGCTAATCAGGGAGGCGCGAGAGGGCAAAGGAGACCTAGCGGTACTGTGGCTCGACCTAGCTAATGCCTATGGATCAATCCCCCACAAATTAGTGGAAACCTGCCTTCACCAGCACTTTGTTCCGGATAAGATCAAGGCCTCATACTGGATTATTACAACTGTTTCAGCCTGAGAGTCACGTCTGCACAGTTACATCGATGTTCCATCGGCTAGAGAAGGGTATCATCACAGGATGTACTATCTCAGTGACATTGTTTGCCTTAGCCATGAACATGTTGGTGAAGTCGGCAGAGCCAGAGTGCAGAGGTCCACTTACCAAGTCAGGAGAACGCCAGCCACCATCAGAGCATTCATGGATGATCTAACCGTGACCACAACATCAGTTCCAGGCTGTCGATGGATCTTGAAGGTCTTGAGCACATGATCACCTGGGCCCGCATGGAGTTCAAGCCAGCAAAATCTAGGTCACTAGTAGTAAGGAAGGGCAAGGTTACTGACGAGTTCCGCTTCACTCTCAGAGACATCCAAATACCATCAGTTAGAGAGAAACCCATTAAAAGCCTGGGCAAGACCTTTGACGCTACTCTGAAGGATGCAGCAGCTCTGCAGGAAACCACTGAGCAGTTAGCAATGTGGCTGAAGGAAGTGGACAAGTCAGGTTTACCGGGCAAATTCAAAGCCTGGATCTACCAGCATGGCATCTTGCCACGTCTGCTCTGGCCATTGATGGTGTATGATGTACCTGTAACAACAGTGGAAAGCTATGAGAGTAAGGTTAGTTCATACCTACGCAGGTGGTTAGGACTACCACGGAGCCTCAGTAGTACTGCTCTATATGGTAGGAAGAACAAGCTGCAACTACCGTTTAACAGCTTGGCAGAGGAGTTTAAAGTCACTCGTGCAAGGCAAGTGCTGCTATACAGAGACTCAAGTGACAGCAAAGTCGCCAGAGCGGGCATCGAGGTTAGAACTGGTCGGAAGTGGAAGGCGCATGACGCAGTTGCCCAGGCCGAAGCCAGGCTGAAGCACAGTGAGCTGACGGGGACACTGGCCCATGGACGAGCAGGTTTTGGTAGTAACACCAAACCAATCTACAGTAAGACCCGTGGAAAAGAGAGGCGGAAACTGATTCAGGATGAGGTCCGAGCTGAAGTGGAGGAAGCCCGCGGCAGCAAAATAGTGGCTATGGGGCAGCAAGGGGCATGGTCCCGATGGGAACACGCTTCAAACAGAAGAATCTCCTGGGCAGATTTGTGGAAGTTTGAACCACATCGCATCAAGTTCCTCATTCAGTCAGTTTACGATGTGCTACCGACACCATCTAACCTCTTCCGTTGGGGGTTAGTGGATACCCCCAGTGTCCACTTTGTCAGAAAGCAGGCTCACTAGAACACATTCTGAGTTGCTGCCCAAGAGCCCTGGCAGATGGGCGGTACCGTTGGCGTCATGACCAAGTGTTGAAAGCCATCGCAGATGCCATTACATCAGGCATCATAAGTAGCAAGCACCAGCAACCAACAAAGCTGCAAATCACCTTTGTTAGAGCAGGGGAAAAGCCACACCAGCGCAGAGAAAAAGGGGGTGCCCTGCTGGCATCAGCAAGAGACTGGCAGCTGAAAGTTGACCTAGGAAAACAGCTCAAATTCCCAGAGTCCATCGCAGAGACGACGCTAAGGCCAGATATGGTATTGCTATCAGAGACAACAAGGCAAGTGCTTCTGCTGGAGTTGACTGTGCCCTGGGAAGACCGGATAGAGGAGGCCTTTGAGAGAAAGAGAGCAAAGTACAGAGAGCTAGTGAACCAATGCAGAAGCCAGGGATGGCAAGCACGCTGCAATCCCATCGAAGTTGGGTGTAGGGGGTTTGTTGGTCAGTCGCTTGTGCGAACCCTGAAATTGTTAGGAGGGTCTACAAGCAAAAAAAGCCATCAAAAATATAACAGATGCAGCTGAGAAGGCATCCAGATGGCTATGGATCAAGAGGGGCGATCCGTGGAATTCACATGCTACTCAGACACAAGTCGGGACTTGATCACCCCGGCTGGGTCGCCTGGAGGAGGGTGTATGATGTTGAGAGACCCGAAACACCCAATGATCCCAGGAACATCACTGAGGATGTGTCTGAGTTGCACCAAGAGGTGTTTGTTACAACAGATGTGCTATCTAAATTTGAAAAAAAAAAAATCCTCTGTGTTTTATTATTTGTACAGACTTATAAAAAAGCAGATTCCCAGAGGAGGTGAAAATGCGACTCAATATGGCCAATTTTTCATCTAAAATGTCAATCTAATCTGGATTTGTTTGGACCTTTTATTATAACCTTTGACATGTTCAAAATGAATCCCAACTTTTATGTTGATGATTTTGTAGTTTTTGGGCAGAAGCAGTTTGTAGTTCTTTTCTACAAAAGTTTATAACTTCCATTACACACACACACACACACAAACACATATATATATATATATATATATATATATATATATATATATATACAGTGCTTAATTTGTAACTCAAACGTTGCCGGAACAAAATGTGGGTTTTGGACCGGGCTCCAGACAAGGTCGAACCTTTACCGGAGCGCACACAATAAGTGAACATAGAGGCTTAGAAATGCTAAATACAACCCAACTGTCCATCCTACTCGATGTTAAACAATATAAAAGTAATTATGTCTGTGTTACACCGTTTTTTTACACGTCACACAGAGATTTTCATTCATTCTGACAGAAATCAGCGCACCTAAATCCGATCCACAGCAACAAGTAGCCCTCCCACACGCTCTCATCCTGCAGCTCAGCTGCCTTCGCATCATATGTGACTCTCCACAAGTCACAACAACAACGCAGGACAAACAGCTTTTACACACAGACACAGGTCACAAACAGCCTTTACAAAGCAGACACAGGTCACAAACAGCTTTTACACAGCAGACATGGGTCTCATACATCAAACATGACGCTAAAATACACATTAAAGTAACACAGTAAAGTTAGTTGCACTTACGAGAAACTGTGACCGCTACATCCACGCTGGTTCTCACATCTTTATCGCCCCGTACACTCCAAACACACGTGACACTCCCGCTGCCTTTAATCCATCAAAACGAGTCGCAAATAACAACAAATATTCACAAAATCCTCTTAGACGCATATTTCCTGTTTTAGAAGAAGATACAGAGCGGGGCTCGCCTGGAACCAATGAAAAGTCTTAAACCCGCCTGCGCTGCTTCTGATTGGTCAAATTTCCTGTCAGTTCCGCTTTTAACCAATTACAGTCTGACTCCGTTTCCCCCACAAATAAGCCTGTTCACTGTTCACTGTGAATGAGATGAGAGACGGGAGAGGAGCAGAGCCGCGTCTCGTAGAAGAAAGACAAAAAGAAAGCGTTACCGGAGCAGACAAAACTGATGCCGGAATGCCCCACGAGAGTTCCCGGATCTTATTCCGGCTCAAATTAAGCCCTGTATATATATATATATATATATATACGCTACAAAAGTGTGATTTTCCAAACTTTTGTGTTTGTTCCTTTTCAAAAGAGCATTTTAGACTTGATGATGAATTGTGTGTATTTCACATTGAAACAGGCCTGTGAATTGTAAGACAGTTTCCCCATGCTTTCCTATGGAGCCACCAGGAGACAGGAGGCTCCTGGGGGTGTGGCCTCACCAGGGGCTGGGTGTAGATGTGTGGGGGGAATTTTGAATAATAAGCATAATTGAATGTAGTGCCCTAACAGGAGATTAGGAACTTTTTTTCTAACAAGACAAGGGTTAAATCTTCCATGCAATCTTTGAATCTTGAATCTAGCACAACACAAAGAGAACCTTGTTCCTCGGTTTGCTCCACAAACTTCTACTGTCAGAAAAAATAACTTCTCTCTTTTTTGTCCTTTTGAAAATGAGATATGACTGTCCCCCTGCACATAAAGAAACAGGTTATTTCTTTATCATTTCAGCGTATTGTAATGTATTTAAATCTCATTCATAGAAGCAGCCTTTTCGCAGAGGGACCGTGCCAGGCTGAAGGTACATATCATCACATTATGGATGTGTGTGTGCAAGATGGCAAGGTAACGTATTATCTGAATAGAGCTTTCCATCAATCACAGCCGCAAGAATAATGTTTAAAAGTCGAAAGGCGCACCTGACAATACACCGTCCATTTGTCTTGTCCTTCATTAAAGTCTTTCTCTATTTGCATCGATTTGGCGGTGGAAAAGAATGTGGGCAGTGAGAGAGGAGAGAAAACACAGAAGGTAAATGAGAAAGGTGAAGAGAAAAGAAGGAAGGAGGTGAAAGAAGAGTTTGGGGAATTCCAAAGGATGACTCACATGTTTTGGCCTAAAGGCTTGTGTTCTTCGATCAATATGTTCGAATGAAAGTGTAACGACTGCAGGATAGACTCATTTTGATATGGAAAAACACCCTGGGGTCTTCTACTTTATTTTCCCGAGAGTCAGATTTGTCAAAGGGCTGAGATCTCATGATTTCAGAAATTCAACTTTCTCATTTACAGAAACTTAATAACGTGGTAGAGCCCTCTACCTCTTAAAGTGAAGCTAATCCAAAAAAACAACTTTTTTTTTTTTTGCTGTTACGCTGTGTATATGGTGTTTAAATAGCATTGTTTATGTCATTTCTAGATTCTGTGTGACGTCGGTGTGTATTGTCCACTCAAAACTGAGCACTAATTGCAGACACCTGCTGTCAATCCAATCACACAGCTGCTCTCCTCTCTAAGCTCAGCCTTTGCCCTTTTCCCAATGCCTTTGATAGACTTTGAAATGTGTTTACTATTAAAGTGAGGTTAAACACGCGTTCAGAGACTAACTCCGCCCACAACTGAACCTTAAACAGGCTCGCAAAAGTGGGAGATGCCCGGAGGCCTTTGAAGGGCCCAGTGGGTGTGAACAGACATTGATTGACAGCACCAAATGAACAGCTGTCCTGGTCCTGACGTGAGATTTGCAGCAGATGGAGCTGTACAGCAACAGCCCCAAGTCTTTGCTTACTTGCACGTAAAGATTTTTTTATATTTGCTTTGCAAAACATACGTATGAAACCTTTGCTTTAGTCTACATAAGCACATGAGCCTATAATGTGAGTATTTTCTAAAAATGAAAATTGAAAATGAAAAACACAGGCACGAGTTTCAAACCAGCGCATCATTGAACTAGTGGTGGCACAATGCGCCACTCGCTCAACAAGCTGAGCCAAATGACGGCTGATGTCATTACGCAGCAGGTGATCGGTTTCCAACTCTCCGCAGCAGCAATGTCAGAGGGAGGAGTTTAGATAAACCATCTGGGCGGCTCGTCTGCCTCGTCAATACACTGTGACGTCGGAGGGTACTGAAAATGCACTGACTGCGTTTGCCCATCGTGGCAGTACAGTACAGTTTTTGCATACATAACTCCAAAATGATATATGAAAATCATATACACAGTCTGACAGTGAAAAAAAGTTGACTCTGAGTTTAGTTTCTCTTTAAGGTGAGGCTAAACACGCGGTCAGATGCCATGTGGCCTTTTAAGAGATGCCCAGGTGGGTGTGAACAGACATTGATTGACAGCACCAAAATGGACAGCTGCTTGGCGAATGATGTGAGTTTTGTGTCGGAGCAGTCCAGGTCCTGACGTGTGAGGTTTGCAGCGGAGGAAGCTGCACCTCACTAAGGGCACACTCACACTGGCACAACCGAACCATGCTCAAGCCCGGATGGACCCTACAGCGCGGTTCTTTTGTCCAGTGTGAGTGCAAACAAACCACGCTCAGACTCGGCATGGCTCTGACTCTGGCGCGGTTGAAGGAGGTGGGCCAGAGCTCGGCACAATTACTCATGTTACACAAATGCACCACTTTAGCACATAAGCCCATTGTGACTGCTAATGATTGTCACAAGAAGAAAGAAACTTTGCGCCAAACTCCGTGGAAATGTGCTTACCTTGACTTTGACTTTTCAAACATACAGTATGTATGAAACCTTTGCTTTAGTCTACATAAGCAAATTAGCTTGTGATGTGAGTATTTTCTAAAATTAAAAACTAGCCACTGACACGAGTTTCAAACCTGCGCATCGTTGCACCTCACTCCACTCGCTTAACAAGCTGAGCCAAACGACTGATTAAGTCATTGTGCAACTGGTGACTGCTTTCCAACTCTCCACAGCAGCGGTGTCAGAAGGAGGAGTTTTTATACCCATCTGGGTGGCTCGTTTGTCACATCAACTCGATGTGACATCGGCGTGAACTGAAAATGCACTGACAGCGTTTGACCATCGTGACAGTACAGTCACGGTTTTTGCCCACATGACTGCAAAATGAGCCAGTTGGACAAAAATGTCCAAAAAGGCCTGGAAACAGTAGATAATTCACATTTGACCCTGTTAGGTGCAACCGGTGCCACATTCATAGCTCAGAGCTAATTTGCAGACCCGGTCCCTTATCACGAAGAACAAAGACATACAATACAATACATTGGAAAATAAATGACAAAATATTTACAGTAAAACACTAAACACTCTAATGTTTAATGTTCACACCTTTGACTGGTTTTGAGCCATAGTTTAGTGGCAGATGATCTGTGGGAGTTTTCAGTTCGGCAGGTCAGGTGTGGACTTTTAACTGTGAACTCTCTGACTGAATGAGGTCTTACATGTGTCCAGTGTGCAGTCTTTCCGCTGGTCGTGCCTCTGGTTTTGACCCCAACAGCTTCTCTCTTTTTGATCAGATCCTCTTCAACAGCTGGAGTCAAGCCACTGAGGCTTTTAAGTACAATTATCCAAACTTTAAATATTGTATTTTCTAAATTGTTACAGTAGGCTATAGTGCCACTTCATGGACTTTTGGTCCATCACTTTTAAGGCTTGTTTATATAAACAGACTGCACTTTCATTGCCGACTAACTGGCCTGACCCAAGACAGTAATACAATATGAAAAATGGGATAAAATCATTGCATGGAAGTACAACTTTCCCGTGTTTAATGACTTATCATTAAAACAAGTTTTATCAGGCAAAAGCAGTTTAGATTAATCCTTACCGTCTTTGTATGTTTTTTTTCTATCACCTTCACATTTTAGATGGGAGTCCAGGACATGCAGGAATCAATTTGAATACAACTTACAAATAGAAAGTAAATACAGAATCAACTTTTTTCACTGTCAAAGGGCAGCAATGTTTAATGTTCTGTCCTTTCTAATAAACTAGCTAATAGATAAAAATGTTTGTGTATCTTTGTATTGTCTTTGTACAGTCCTGTTTTCACCTAAATATCCATGCAGTCACTATTTAAAAACTTTAGAATGTCCTTTTACAGTATTTTTCTTATCGTGGCCAGGCTAAAAGGAATCTGTAATATTCATGCTGTCTAATCATCTTGATGTGTCACAACTGTGGAGTTTGAATGGATGAAGTGTCATGTGTTTATAAAGAAGAAGCAGTTGATACCAGCTTTCTCTTCACACATCCACTGCAGATTATCAACGTAAACCTGATGCCTTTGACGCTGAGGTGGACTTTCTCACAGAAAACAGTCAGACTTTTAAGAGGTTGCACGGTTTGGTTATAGATCAGACCATGTTCCACTTCAAACAACAGTGGACGCTGTTTTCTTTCTTAGCCGCACAAATCTCTCCTGATGTGCAATAATATACACTGAACAAAAACATAAACGCAATATGTGAAGTTTTTCTGAAATTCCATCCAGTTTATGGTAAAGTAATAAACATTCTGGTGGACATTCTGCAGCACATGACAATATTATTCTCAGCGTGCTGTACGAAAACTGAATACTTCATGTTGTTTAATCAGTATTTTATGCCACAACTGTGACGTGGTTCAACCCGATCTCACCAGAAAGCGTACATATACCACGACATTACAGGACATGTAAATTGAGTATGATTAGCACAATTTCATGCCTTTTTTGTGTAACTATTATTGTAGCCCCAGTTCATTTCTATGGTGGTTGTTAAGATGTGTTTTCTAACCTCTTATCATTCCAATGGCCCTCCCACTTTTCTTTTAAAAATGTCATTTTGTTCAGTATCTGAAAAAACATATTGTTTAAAATGAGCAAAAAGGCCTGGCAGAGAAGAAGGGTCAAAAAAAAAAAAAATAGGGCGGGTATAACCTGGCTCAGTCCAGATGGATCTGTGTTGAACTACTATTTGAGTTCTTCCAAAGTATCCTTCTGGAACTTGACTCTCTGAAAGCGTTCGGAAAAATGGCAGGGCGTTTAGTGAAATACTTTGAGCTGATTGGGTGAGCGGCCGACCTTATTTGAACTTAGCCAATCACAGCAGCAACTCGTAGTGGGTGTATCCAATGTCCACGTGAGATAGAACAAGTATCACACACATACTGCTCTTTTTTCAAAAAGAAATGACTCCATATTTCAGCTAAAATCGCATCAAAAGCAGCAGAAACACGTCCATCCACGGGAGCAGCCATCTTTGTTTAGCTTGAATCAGACTCTGCGCTAACAGCCCGTCTTGATTGGGCCGAAACACCGCTGTTTCGGACTCCCAAACCAATCGGGCGGCCTTGAAGGTCAGATGGTTTATCTCGTGTTTGTGAATTCACAAATATTGCAAGACAAACCATCTGGCTGGCCAGGTTAGGGCTGGTAGTGAACGAAGTAAAACTGCAGTATGATAAAATTCTGCAGTTTTGGAACAGAAAGTTAATGGGTCTGTTTATACGTACTTCTGTTTTAGATCAATTTAGTCTTTTACTATGAACAAAATGTAAATGACTGATCTCACATTATAGTTGTTTTTTTTAATATGTGAAAAAAAACTGCTCTTCTTTAACATTCAGTAGCTGTCATCTTGAAAACTTACCACAATCCAATCCAAACTATTCCACACAGTAAAACACATCACAAGAGAAACAGATCACTTCTAAATAAAAATCATAGTTTTCCATCCAAAAGTGAGCGCGAGGCGCTTGCAGTGTGATAATGATGGAAGGTTAAGCACAGGCCTGGCTCTGCTCCAGCTGCTCCTGGTCACAGAGAGGTCAGACAACACGCATCCATCAGACCCCCAAATGTACCACAGTCTCTTAAACGCCCCGCTTCTTCCCCTTCCAGCCACCGCAGAGTGATGACGGCCTTGTCTGGGATAAAGGCCGATCCATTGGTCTGATTTGTGGTCGGTGGGGCAATTTCAATACCCGTCTTTGGCTTGATAGATGCACAGGCCGCTTGATAAAGGGCCAATTTGCCGAGGGGCCAATAGGGATGAAATTGCAGCAGTCGCCTTTATTTTGTCCTCTCCTCAATCCACAGCAAAACAAGGCTCCGGAGCAGGAATTCTGGTAATGTTAAGTGGGAAAAGGCCTGGACGCAATATTCCAGTTCTCAGAGATAAATCCAGGCACTCTTGTTGTTTCTTTGGTCGTATAAAAGAACTCCTTTGTCAAGCTGAAGAAGTTTGCCAGTCTCGCTACAGCTGCTATTTACTCATGCTGGTAATGCTGGTGTAGGATATACAATGCTGCAATAAGGATAATAACACAAAACAGTAGTTGCAATAGGAATAATAATAGTAGTAGGAACAGTAATAGTAGTAGGTTAGCATCAGAGCAATGTAGTTTCCAGTTGTGATGTTACTGACACAAGTGGAGGATAGACAATATTTCCAGAAGTGCACTTTGTTTTGTTTTAGTTTTGATGAATGAGTCCAAAGCGTTTGAATTCTTTGGTTGAGCGCAAAGTTCTTTAGAATCCACAGTTCACGCAAACAGTTTGTAAGAGTTCCAGAACATTTATTTAAGAAGACATGATGAACGTCCTAACCCAGAACAGTTCGCAAAACTTCATTGAGTGTATCCACACAGTAGAATCTGCACCGTGGACACGTTCACTCAGGCTTTTAGTCCAGGCTTGATTCTAGCTCGTTATCCAGTTCAAGAATCTGGCCTGTACAAAACAGGATCAGCATAAGCAACACAATAGTATGTTTGAAGGAGTTTGACGCAGCAAGTCTCGTGGTGGCAANATCTTCTTATCATTTGCATTGTTGTAGATTTGAGTGCGAAAAAAGCTACATCGAGTTCCTCCAATGGCGCGATGACAAGGAGAAGTGCCATAAGTCAGCCGCCCCAGCAGCCTATCCCATTACAGCTCTCACTTAGACCAGTCGTTAGAGAGAAGAGCCACCTCCTTCTCCTCCTCCTCCTCAGCCATTACCGCTTCAATATTAATCTTCTGCTCCAGCTCTGCAGACGGAGGAACCAACGATAACCCCATTTAGAACCAGAACTATACAACGAGAGATTTGGGCTTTTTGTTTGGGTGATGAGACAGCAAAGTGAAGGATATACTGTATAGTGTTCAGTTTATGATATATTTATGACTGTGACACCAGAAGGAGGCCGATCTATGTTTAGGCCTGACTATGACACAAGCAGGAGGCCAGTCCATGATAACCCTGGGTGTGCACCCGAGTGCGATTTCAGTGCAGGTCCAAGAAAGCATAGAAAGTGCTTAAAAACAATGCGTTTGTGTACACTGACTTCCGAGAAGTGCAGATGTGAGTGCAGGAGCTGGGCAGGTGTGTGGAAAGAATCCGCATGAAGTCTATTTTTCCCGGAGACCGCAGCGAAGTGGTGCCTTCATGTCTTTATATGAGCGTTCTCATGGGAATTTTGTGTGCTTTGGACGAAACCGGACCGTAGTTGACTGCACCTGGTGTGAGAGGCACTTTGCAAGAAACCTGTATGTGTCAAAAAAGAAAATTCCAAAAATGCTCATGGAAATCTTACATTTAGTGACATTTGAAGGTGCTCATTGGTGATTGGGAACAGAAAACTAAAAAGTGTATGTTTTGTTGTCTATATCTAATCTATATTTTAACATTTAATCAGCCTAGAAAAGTGCCTTGGGTCCCCTTTTTCTTTGCAAACTCGCCTCATTTGCATCTTAACTCGCCATTCACATTCAGAGTACCCCCATCTTAGACTTTAACACCAGCAAGAGGCCCATTCATGTTTAGTCCTGACTCTGAGGACCGTCCATGTTTAGTCCTGACTCTGAGGACCGTCCATGTTTAGTCCTGACTCTGGCCTAAACATTAGGCCGGTTCATGTTAAGCCTTGACTCTGAGAGTGTTTAGTTTAGTCCCATTCTAGGTGCTTCTGCAGAAGATGGAAGTCACTGTTGAAACATGTAAAGGTAATTAGTCTGTACTGTCTGAACTACTGAAGACACTATTATACTAACTTAATTGTAATATTTGAAATCTAAATTGGCCCCAGGGAGAGTGACACATTATACTGTCTAATAAAGAATAATACAATTGCAAGCAACAGTATTTATAGACAAACTTTAAAGCCAGAGCGTGGTCATTGTGTGGACTATTTTGTCCAAATGTAAAATGGCTCAGGCTCTGTGTGCCTGCGTCTGAGCTGCGTTTCTCAGATCAATGTTGTGACTTATGAGCTGAACTAAAAAGTCTGTCCACATTCCATCCTTCGTTTCTTAATTATGTTTTAATTCTGCTGCTTCTTCTTTGAGCAGATTGAATCGCTTTACAATTAACCTGCACTAGTACTTTTCGTTCTTACTCAGCAGGCGTTTTGTCTCTAAGTTCATCCTCATTAACATAAACTGCACAGTCTTATTAGAGGAGCTCACATAGTGCAGCACAAAGGACAGAGCAGAGATAGGTGATATGAGCTTCATTAAAGTCGCACCAGCCAATAGTCACTTTGTCCTTTTCTTAATCTTTGAGTGCTCTCATTGTAATTTCCCTTTCTCTGCTTCTGTTGCTGGATAAGTCCATTTTTCTGAAGGCAATTTCAAACAGACTCTTTTCTGTTCCCTGCTCAAAAAATCCTTTTGGATTTTAACCTATCACATTAGAATACAAAAGGACAAAGACAATCCCATAAGATTTCTTTCCGAATCTCTTTGGACAATATCTAAATTTAACTGGATATTTATTTTTTTCTATTGGACAAAGTTTAAATTCTTCTGGACAGGGTCAAAATCCTATTAGAGAATAGCACTATTTGCAGTTGTTGTCCTGCAGGACTTAATTTAGGTATGAAGCTGCTCATGGTCACTATCCCAAGGCCAATGTGTTTTACAAATTTAAAATTTAAAAAGTAGTAAAAAGAGAGAGCTCATTGTGAGCTTGGTTTCAGATTTCAGACAGTGCCTATGCTTGACTGAAATCCGTCGCTCATAATTCTATAATTCTATGCTTTTTCATAGGAAGAAGGGCCTCATTCATGACAGATTCTTACAAATAAATTGTTCTTATGGTCTTCTTATGGACATTTTTAACATTCACAAAATATGTTATTTGCATAGTCCAAAATCACTTCAACAAAGGTTGGAGATGTGACCAGGGCGCGCGAGGACGGTCGAAGATGATGGTCAATCCAAGATATCGAGGTGGGGAGAAATCCAAGTGGGTTGGGTCCTGGTATTATGGGGCATCAAAGGTCCTGCTTATGGAGCAACAAACCCAAAAGGCACTTGTAAGAACAAAAAATGTAATCAAAAATTGCAATTCAGAACAGAACAGAAAGATTTATTGTCATTGTCACAGAGTTCACAAAATTACATTTGGAGTGAGCCTCCGGGCTGCTGCACCTTTTGCGCGCCACCACTTGCTCTTCCCAACATGAAAGGCAAACCAAACACACAAAAACAAAAAAACACAACAAAATACAGTACACATGGTCACGTGATGGAATTTTTTGTGAGGAGTGAGTTTGGAAAAGAAAGAAAAGAGGCGACAGACATCATGGACAGGGGACGGGTAGAGGAGGGCCACAGGACAGTCCAAGATGTTTTCAGAACAGTCTGTGCCAGTGAGTGTACCTGAGTGTGTGAGTTGTCTTCACATACCACCTATCCCCGCCCACTTGTCTGTATTTTTTGTGATACTAAAACATTAGGATTGCGAGTAAAATATGTAAGGTTCAAAATTGTCAAACAAAAAAATTTCAATCTGTGGCTTAATAAAGTTAATTTAAATACCTTTATTACAAAGAGGAGGGTCTTTTGAACAGGAAGTCAATGGACCTGTTTCTATTTCCAAGCTGTTTAACTAATTTCTCATTTCTGTGTTTTGCAATGGGCCACATTCAAATCCAGACGAGCTGCAGAGGGCCAGACTGTGATTACTGGTGTAACGAAGTCAAAATTTTACAACACAAAAAATACATATTGAGCTTAGGTTTGAATTGTTGTTACTAAATTAATTTCAATTGCTTACATACTGTAGTAATTTCATTTGTTTCAAAGCATTTCTGACTGAACAGACAAAAAAAACATTACTGGCTATGGGGTAAGTAAAATGTAACTAACTGGCAAATAATTGTACTCAAATTAAGAAAGAATCATGTTTTCAAAAATGTCCAAAACACATCTCTGGCGATTAAACAGTTTAACTTATATATTATTTTGCAAATTTTAGCGATCTTTGTTAAGAACACAGCCACAGACACATGCTTCGTAGCTTCATGAAGTCGATCAAAACATAAATCTATAGAGTAACACCAATTCTCATAAATGTGCAAAGGGCCAGATAAAAACAGCCTGAGGGCCGCAACTGACCCCTGGGCCGCAGTTTGCTCAGGTCTGACATAGTTTCTTCCCAAATAAAGGAAAAAATCACATTAGGTCTCCTTTCACATACAAACTGTGTTTCAATTGTAAAATACTAAAATATATAAGCAGGTGTTTCTAATTAACTCAAATGCTGTAAATAAACCTTTAAAAATGACATGACATCATCATTTAAAGGCATACTGATTTTAGTGTATGTAAACTTGTGACAAAAGTGACAAAAAAGCTTATTTTTTCTCCCTGATATTTGTTAAATCTCATTGACCTAAAACAGGAGAAGTTTTTATGTCTGAAAAAAAAAGCAATAAGTGTGTTTTTGTATAGTAGTCCGTGTAAAGGGCAAAATTTTGGTTTCAACTGTATGTATTATGCTTAGAAATAGCTTTTTAGCTGCTTGACAGACTTCAGTCCTTTAAATCCAGCAGCGTATGGCTTCTGTTCAGGGATAATGTTTCATTTAGTAAATTCTGCTGGGACAAACTGCTCCGGGATTACAAAACTCCAAAAGCCCTGGCGTTCCCTCAGGTGTCACCAAAGACTCCTTATTATTAATGACGATCCAAGGCCACATTATCCACTCCTTCACCTTCGCCGCACGATACAAATGCTAAATATTTTGGCTCCCGCGCACCTGCCCTGCACCTGCGAGGCTGAGTTCGCCCTTGATCCCCAAAAAGTGGAGCAGCGTGAAATTCTAATCACATTTTGAAGGGAAAGAAACCAATTCGGAATTTTGGGGAACGGGCCTTCTTATCCAGGTTATCCTCTTGAGCGTGCCAGGTGTTATCAGTCCCCAGAGGGAGTCATGCAAACCTTGGCTCGCGAACTGTTAGGAAACTGCGGAAAAACGGAAATGTCTTTAGGGCCCAGAACACCCGCGCAGACAATGGACGCCTGCGGAAAGTAAAATAGGTCAGGACTCCAGCGATAAGGTGCACGACTCATGAATTAAAGAGAAGCAGAGCAGGAAATATGACATTTTTCTTTTCCATTCTGTCTATCGGGAGAACTCGGCTCACCGCTGAAATTACCTGGAAAGAAGCGAGTCTGATAATGGAACTGCCAGCGCCTGAGATTCGCCGGTAATTTCTCTCTCCACATAAGGGGCAGATTGGCACGGGGAAAATTCAAAATGCTTCTTACGGCCTTTTGGGAAATTTGAGAGACAAGGGAAGAGGATAATCGTAATTGATCAATTGTAGCTTTTTAAATACCTCTTTTTCAGTCGTGTCATAGAAGCAATTCACCCGCAGATCGTCCCGTTCTGACTTCAAATGGGATTTACAAGACTCATTGTGCGTAATTAATAGAGCCATTGGGAAAGCACGGTTCACACTGACAGAAGTTTGATGTTGATTAGGCCGTTTACTTAATTCAAGACAGAAGTGTCCAAACTTTTTTTCATCAAGGGTCGTATGTTGAAACACAAACTATATAGAGGCTCAGTCTAGATCATTTAAAGTGGTTATGTAGTGAAAAATTCTATTGGATGTACTTAATAGTGTAGTTGTCAAGACCGTAGTAATCAGGACCAAGATCTTTCTGAGACCATAGAGTCTCAAGACCAAAACCACTGAGGGACAAGTTCGAGACAAGACTGAGATTTGTATAGGTCGAGACCAAGATAGCCGTCCATCGAGACCAACTCAAGACCACTTTTGTAATTTTGTGCAATTATCATTGTCTAGATAATCCGTGTAAGTCGCAGCCATTTGATTTTTGATGGTTTAAGTGTGATTGTCACACTTAAGCCAATATTTCTAGACATTGATGCCGTTTCCACAATGCTTATTTGTGATTGATTTGGCCATTTCTCAAACTGTAAACTTTGGTGCAAGTTTCAAGTCAAAATAGTCACGAACTGACTCTCACTGGATATTCCATGTCATTTCATTAGTCCACTCAAAACTGAGCACACAATTTTTTTTAATCCTTGTGTTCTGTTGGGGAGTTTTACTCATTTTTTTGACATTTTTCCATTTTCAAATTGGCCACCATTACAACAGTTTTGGAGATATTTCATGGATTTCTTGTTACAAACCTTAGTTCGAGTCGTATTTTCAAAAAATCAGCTCACAATTTTGCTAAACCCAGAGTCATTTACAGATGTGCTATCCCTATCTACATTTGAAAAAAAAATCCTCTGTGTTTTATTATTTGTACAGACCTATAAATAAAAAAGCAGATTCCCAGAGGAGGTGAAAATGCGACTCAAAATGGCCAATTTTTCATCTAAAATGTCAATCTAATCTGGATTTGTTTGGACCTTTTATTATAACCTTTGACATACTCAAAATGAGTCCAACTTTGACATTGATAATAGAATAGAATAGAATAGAATAGAATAGAATAGAATAGAATAGAATAGAATAGAATAGAATAGAATAGAATAGAATAGCTTTACTGTCCACCAAGGTGGAAATTCATCTTTGGCTCACCGCCACATAAAAACAACACACAATTACACACAATAAATAGTAACAATAAAAACATAAATTATAAGAAAGTTCATTTCTGTTGCTGACACTTTCCACCTCCATTTAACAAATCCACAGCACATGGGACAAAAGATTTCTTATAGATAGACTTTGTGGCCAGTGGGACCCTGTAGCGCCTCCCTGAGTGCAGGAGCTCAAACTGCAGGTTCAAAGGATGAGAGGAGTCTGACACAAAGTTGTTAGCTTTGTTTAGTGTCCTTTCTTTACAGGACATGTTTGGATTTAGGAGGCTCCTGGGGGCGTGGCCTCACCAGGGGCTGGGTGTAGATGTGTGGGGGGAATTTTGAATAATAAGCATATTTGAATGTAGTGCCCTAACAGGAGATTAGGAACTTTTTTTCTAACAAGACAAGGGTTAAATCTTCCATGCAATGTTTGAACCTTGAATCTATCACAACACAAAGAGAACCTTGTTCCTCGGTTTGCTCCACAAACTTCTACTGTCAGAAAAAAATAACTTCTCTCTTTTTTGTCCTTTTGAAAATGAGATATGACTGTCCCCCTGCACATAAAGAAACAGGTTATTTCTTTATCATTTCAGCGTATTGTAATGTATTTAAATCTCATTCATAGAAGCAGCCTTTTCGCAGAGGGACCGTGCCAGGCTGAAGGTACATATCATCACATTATGGATGTGTGTGTGCAAGATGGCAAGGTAACGTATTATCTGAATAGAGCTTTCCATCAATCACAGCCGCAAGAATAATGTTTAAAAGTCGAAAGGCGCACCTGACAATACACCGTCCATTTGTCTTGTCCTTCATTAAAGTCTTTCTCTATTTGCATCGATTTGCGGTAGAAAAAGAATGTGGGCAGTGAGAGAGGAGAGAAAACACAGAAGGTAAATGAGAAAGGTGAAGAGAAAAGAAGGAAGGAAGGAGGTGAAAGAAGAGTTTGGGGAATTCCAAAGGATGACTCACATGTTTTGGCCTAAAGGCTTGTGTTCTTCGATCAATATGTTCGAATGAAAGTGTAACGACTGCAGGATAGACTCATTTTGATATGGAAAAACACCCTGGGTCTTCTACTTTATTTTCCCGAGAGTCAGATTTGTCAAAGGGCTGAGATCTCATAATTTCAGAAATTCAACTTTCTCATTTACAGAAACTTAATAAAGTGGTAGAGCCCTCTACCTCTTAAAGTGAAGCTAATCTCAAAAAACAACTTTTTTTTTTGCTGTTACGCTGTGTATATGGTGTTTAAATAGCATTGTTTACTATTCTGATGTCATTTCTAGATTCTGTGTGACGTCGGTGTGTATTGTCCACTCAAAACTGAGCACTAATTGCAGACACCTGCTGTCAATCCCAATCACACAGCTGCTCTCCTCTCTAAGCTCGGCCTTTGCCCTTTTCCCAATGCCTTTGATAGACTTTGAAATGTGTTTACTATTAAAGTGAGGTTAAACACGCGTTCAGAGACTAACTCCGCCCACAACTGAACCCCAAACAGGCTCGCAAAAGTGGGAGATGCCCGGAGGCCTTTGAAGGGACGCCCAGTGGGTGTGAACAGACATTGATTGACAGCACCAAATGAACAGCTGTCCTGGTCCTGACGTGAGATTTGCAGCGGAGGGAGCTGTACAGCAACAGCTAGTGATGGGCGAAATGAACGACGCTTCGGTACACGCTTCGAGCTTTTCCTGGTGGGAGGGAGTGTAGCGCGTACCGGAGCTTGTGTTGTTTTCAGAGAGTGACGTCATCAGTGCGTAATGAAGCGCCGTTTGGCTGAAGTGGTTCGGAAAGTGGTTCATTTGGGCCGAGCTGTGTTGAAACAAAAGGATAGCCTCGTGATCGGCAGCAGAGCCTGGATCTGGGACACATTATAGACCTGGACTGGTTTATGTTGGACCTTGTTTTAACAAACATTAAAGACTCTCAACGAAAAATATAAGCTTAGACCCCGTTTATCAATTAAAAAAAAAAACTTCTGGTGTGTATGTAGGATGAATAGATTTTGGGTGGTAATCACGCAAGCGCCGCTATAGCTCAACACGCTCAGCGTCTGCTTGGAGTGCGGCAGGTTAAGAGTTCGAGCCCAGCTCAAGACAAAACTTTTTTGTACATTTGTGTCTGGATTTGGATGTTACTTTAGAAATGAAAAATAAACAGATGAAATGCGGCTCATGTTTCGGTACACCTGGCAAATGTTCGAGTATACAATGAAGCGCCATTTGCCCATCACTAGCAACAGCCCCAAGTCTTTGCTTACTTGCACGTAAAGATTTTTTTATATTTGCTTTGCAAAACATACATATGAAACTTTTGCTTTAGTCTACATAAGCACATGAGCCTATAATGTGAGTATTTTCTAAAAATGAAAATTGAAAATGAAAAACACAGGCACGAGTTTCGAACCAGCGCATCGTTGAACTAGTGGTAGCACAACGCGCCACTCGATCAACAAGCTGAGCCAAATGACGGCTGATGTCATTACGCAGCGGGTGATCGGTTTCCAACTCTCCGCAGCAGCAATGTCAGAGGGAGGAGTTTAGATAAACCATCTGGGCGGCTCGTCTGCCTCGTCAAATCACTGTGACGTCGGCGGGTACTGAAAATGTCAGCGTGTACTGAAAATGCACTGACAGCGTTTGCCCAGCGTGGCAGTACAGCCGTGGTTTTTACACACATAACTCCAAAATGACTCCAAAAAAGGCCTGGAAACAGTAGATAATTCAATTTTGACCCCATGTACACAATCTGACAGTGAAAAAAAGTTGACTCTGAGTTTAGTTTCTCTTTAAGGTGAGGCTAAACACGCGGTCAGATGCCATGTGGCCTTTTAAGAGACGCCCAGGTGGGTGTGAACAGACATTGATTGACAGCACCAAAAATGGACAGCTGCTTGGCGAATGATGTGAGTTTTGTGTCGGAGCAGTCCAGGTCCTGACGTGTGAGGTTTGCAGCGGAGGAAGCTGCACCTCACTAAGGGCACACTCACACTGGCACAACCGAACCATGCTCAAGCCCGGATGGACCCTACAGCGCGGTTCTTTTGTCCAGTGTGAGTGCAAACAAACCACGCTCAGACTCGGCATGGCTCTGACTCTGGCGCGGTTGAAGGAGGTGGGCCAGAGCTCGGCACAATTACTCATGTTACACAAACGCACCACTTTAGCACATAAGCCCATTGTGACTGCTAATGATTGTCACAAGAAGAAAGAAACTTTGCGCCAAACTCCGTGGAAATGTGCTTACCTTGACTTTGACTTTTCAAAATATACAGTATGTATGAAACCTTTGCTTTAGTCTACATAAGCAAATTAGCTTGTGATGTGAGTATTTTCTAAAATTAAAAACTCGCCACTGACACGAATTTCAAACCTGCGCATCGTTGCACCTCACTCCACTCGCTCAACAAGCTGAGCCAAACGACTGATGAAGTCATTGTGCAACTGGTGACTGCTTTCCAACTCTCCACAGCAGCGGTGTCAGAAGGAGGAGTTTTTATACCCATCTGGGTGGCTCGTTTGTCACATCAACTCGATGTGACATCGGCGTGAACTGAAAATGCACTGACAGCGTTTGACCATCGTGACAGTACAGTCACGGTTTTTTGCCCACATGACTGCAAAATGAGCCAGTTTGGACAAAAATGTCCAAAAAGGCCTGGAAAACAGTAGATAATTCACATTTGACCCTGTTAGGTGCAACCGGTTCCACATTCATAGCTCAGAGCTAATTTGCAGACCCGGTCCCTTATCACGAAGAACAAAGACAACAATACAATACATTGGAAAATAAATGACAAAATATTTACAGTAAAACACTAAACACTCTAATGTTCTAATGTTCACATCTTTGACTGGTTTTGAGCCCAGTTTGATTTAAAGTGGCAGATGATCTGTGAGAGTTTTCAGTTCGGCAGGTCAGGTGTGGACTTTTAACTGTGAACTCTCTGACTGAATGAGGTCTTACATGTGTCCAGTGTGCAGTCTTTCCGCTGGTCGTGCCTCTGGTTTTGACCCCAACAGCTTCTCTCTTTTTGATCAGATCCTCTTCAACAGCTGGAGTCAAGCCACTGAGGCTTTTAAGTACAATTATCCAAACTTTAAATATTGTATTTTCTAAATTGTTACAGTAGGCTATAGTGCCACTTCATGGACTTTTGGTCCATCACTTTTAAGGCTTGTTTATATAAACAGACTGCACTTTTCATTGCCGACTAACTGGCCTGACCCAAGACAGTAATACAATATGAAAAATGGGATAAAATCATTGCATGGAAGTACAACTTTCCCGTGTTTAATGACTTATCATTAAAACAAGTTTTATCAGGCAAAAGCAGTTTAGATTAATCCTTACCGTCTTTGTATGTTTTTTTTCTATCACCTTCACATTTTAGATGGGAGTCCAGGACATGCAGGAATCAATTTGAATACAACTTACAAATAGAAACTAAATACAGAATCAACTTTTTTCACTGTCAAAGGGCAGCAATTTTAATGTTCTGTCCTTTTCTAATAAACTAGCTAATAGATAAAATGTTTGTGTATCTTTGTATTGTCTTTGTACAGTCCTGTTTTCACCTAAATATCCATGCAGTCACTATTTAAAAACTTTAGAATGTCCTTTTACAGTATTTTTCTTATCGTGGCCAGGCTAAAAGGAATCTGTAATATTCATGCTGTCTAATCATCTTGATGTGTCACAACTGTGGAGTTTGATGGATGAAGTGTCATGTGTTTATAAAGAAGAAGCAGTTGATACCAGCTTTCTCTTCACACATCCACTGCAGATTATCAACGTAAACCTGATGCCTTTGACGCTGAGGTGGACTTTCTCACAGAAAACAGTCAGACTTTTAAGAGGTTGCACGGTTTAGTTATAGATCAGACCATGTTCCACTTCAAAGCAACAGTGGAGCTGTTTTCTTTCTTAGCCGCACAAATCTCTCCTGATGTGCAATAATATACACTGAACAAAAACATAAACGCAATATGTGAAGTTTTCTGAAATTCCATCCAGTTTATGGTAAAATAATAAACATTCTGGTGGACATTCTGCAGCCACATGACAATATTATTCCCAGCGTGCTGTACGAAAACTGAATACTTCATGTTGTTTAATCAGTATTTTATGCCACAACTGTGACGTGGTTCAACCCGATCTCACCAGAAAGCGTACATATACCACGACATTACAGGACATGTAAATTGAGTATGATTAGCACAATTTCATGCCTTTTTTGTGTATGACTCCATATTTCAGCTAAAATCGCATCAAAAGCAGCAGAAACACGTCCATCCACGGAGCAGCCATCTTTGTTTAGCTTGAATCAGACTCTGCGCTAACAGCCCGTCTTGATTGGGCCGAAACACCGCTGTTTCGGACTCCCAAACCAATCGGCGGCTTGAAGGTCAGATGGTTTATCTCGTGTTTGTGAATTCACAAATATTGCAAGACAAACCATCTGGCTGGCCAGGTTAGGGCTGGTAGTGAACGAAGTAAAACTGCAGTATTGATAAAATTCTGCAGTTTTGAACAGAAAGTTAATGGGTCTGTTTATACGTACTTCTGTTTTAGATCAATTTAGTCTTTTACTATGAACAAAATGTAAATGACTGATCTCACATTATAGTTTTTTTTTTTTAATATGTGAAAAAAAACTGCTCTTCTTTAACATTCAGTAGCTGTCATCTTGAAAACTTACCACAATCCAATCCAAACTATTCCACACAGTAAAAACACATCACAAGAGAACAGATCACTTCTAAATAAAAATCATAGTTTTCCATCCAAAAGTGAGCGCGAGGCGCTTGCAGTGTGATAATGATGGAAGGTTAAGCACAGGCCTGGCTCTGCTCCAGCTGCTCCTGGTCACAGAGAGGTCAGACAACACGCATCCATCAGACCCCCAAATGTACCACAGTCTCTTAAACGCCCCGCTTCTTCCCCTTCCAGCCACCGCAGAGTGATGACGGCCTTGTCTGGGATAAAGGCCGATCCATTGGTCTGATTTGTGGTCGGTGGGGCAATTTCAATACCCGTCTTTGGCTTGATAGATGCACAGGCCGCTTGATAAAGGGCCAATTTGCCGAGGGGCCAATAGGGATGAAATTGCAGCAGTCGCCTTTATTTTGTCCTCTCCTCAATCCACAGCAAAACAAGGCTCCGGAGCAGGAATTCTGGTAATGTTAAGTGGGAAAAGGCCTGGACGCAATATTCCAGTTCTCAGAGATAAATCCAGGCACTCTTGTTGTTTCTTTGGTCGTATAAAAGAACTCCTTTGTCAAGCTGAAGAAGTTTGCCAGTCTCGCTACAGCTTCTATTTACTCATGCTGGTAATGCTGGTGTAGGATATACAATGTGCAATAAGGATAATAACACAAAACAGTAGTTGCAATAGGAATAATAATAGTAGTAGGAACAGTAATAGTAGTAGGTTAGCATCAGAGCAATGTAGTTTCCAGTTGTGATGTTACTGACACAAGTGGAGGATAGACAATATTTCCAGAAGTGCACTTTGTTTTGTTTTAGTTTTGATGAATGAGTCCAAAGCGTTTGAATTCTTTGGTTGAGCGGCAAAGTTCTTTAGAATCCACAGTTCACGCAACAGTTTGTAAGAGTTCCAGAACATTTATTTAAGAAGACATGATGAACGTCCCTAACCCAGAACAGTTCGCAAAACTTCATTGAGTGTATCCACACAGTAGAATCTGCACCGTGGACACGTTCACTCAGGCTTTTAGTCCAGGCTTGATTCTAGCTCGTCATCCAGTTCAAGAATCTGGCCTGTACAAAACAGGATCAGCATAAGCAACACAATAGTATGTTTAAGGAGTTTGACGCAGCAAGTTTCGTGGTGCGTTTGCAAAAGTTTGAGCTTAGGCACGAGACAAAATAACAAGTCAGGTGAAACAACCGGAGCAGGAGCAGAAAAATTGCAATCCAATTCCCAAAAACATCTTTTTCTCAATCTAGTGTCATTCAGGTGCCGGACCAGCCAGCCTTTCCTTCATTCTGTTCAATGCAGAGACAGAGCCAATCACTTTGTCGTATAAAGTTGGGACGATCCAATCTCAAACTGCCCCTGAGCAACAAACCACGTTAAGAGCCTTTATATTTAAAAAGGACATTTTTGCCACATCCTCATTTGAAATCCGACGGTATAATGTCAGCCTCTCATGTCTTTGTAAAGTTGTCATTCACGCTCTGACTGAAAACAGCAGTATTGAGGTCCATGAGGTGCGGACCTCTATATTTTTTCTAGAAGTTTTTTTATATTCAGTATATATTTATGTAAAGTGATATTTTGTGAAACTGGAGCTTCATCTTGATGCTTATTTTGTGTAAATGCGCCTTATATCCACAGAAAAAAGGTCCAAAATATACAGTAAAAAAAAAAACAAGGGAAAATCTTCAAAGTGATGTTTACAACTTTTGCTGAATGTGACATAAACAGAAGTTTAGACACTGACCTGTCTACAGTTTGTGCAGCAGTGTTTTCTCTGATCACACAGGACAGTCCTGAGTTTGCCTGACGCTCCTAAAGCCACGTTTTACAGAGGCGGAGCTAAAAAAAAAAGGCTACTCACACTTTTTATCGAATCATTTTGGATCTCGGTCAGAATATAATACTGCGTACGACTCTGTCTGCAAACACCACTTGAAGTATTTATTTACCCAAGAATTTAGTCGGAAATTAATTATGTTCTGTAATTTTCCATTCGATTTTCCATTAGTGCAGCAATCTCAAATGGAGCTATGAAAAAAAAAGTACTGGGATTATACTACAAACAAAGGAAATAATACAATAAATGGGAACCAGCTCCATGTTCCTATTTCCAGAGCTAATCACACACATCACTTACACACATAGGAATTTTCTCCCATTTACCTGTTGAGCTCCGAGGTCACGATGGAAGTCCAGGCTTAACCGTGCCCTGGCAGTGTACGAGAGCGCGCCCCCCATTATCATCCACCGACGCTGGATTCAATTCCAGCCCAAAGTCCCTCTGTATGGACTCACATCTCTGGGGAAATCTATAGTCTGGGCCCTGCATATGTGTGTCTTTCAATTTGAACAATTCTTCTCTCCAAATTGCCACAAGCCGCTGGGGAATGCAGTTTTCAGTTCACTCATTCCCTCAGCGTCGCACGGTAATTAGCGGTATATATGTTTTTGTGCTAGAATATATGAGATAGAGTTTAGATTAAAAAGTACAAGACAGGACTAAGTAAAGAGAGAGTTTCGGAGGCGTCAGCAGCAGTGTAAAGGCGGAGAGGGTCAAGCGTGACATGTGGAAATAGCAGCTGACAAAGTTTATATTGGAGAGGAGGAGAACTCACTCGATGTTTGTGACAGCAGGTTGTTGAGTCCGTGGAGAGCTGACAGCAAAGAGCCGTGAGATGCACTGCACACAAATGTTATGAAAGAAGGAGAGACACAAAAATGCACAAATATACAGACTGTTGTGTAGTGAGGAAGGCTTGTATGTTTTATTCTGGGCTTGGAAGTAACTCAGAAACATGTTGCTAAGACACATGACATGACCTGCAGAAAATACAGCTTTCGAAAAGAAGAACGTACAAGTTGAACTGGGACAATTGTCTAGAAAATCTTGCGAGTTTCATTGTGGGAGAAACTTCATCTGCAGTGGTGCCATGGGAAAAAAATCAGGGCTTTGAGAACTATCTGATATTCTATTTTGCCCCTTTCTAAGTCTTACCACTGACTTTAAGAGATGTTTCTGTGTGTTGGCGAGAAATGTTTAAAAATCTCAATAGCGTGTCCTTGTTATTCACCTTTTGAATGAGACAACTGCCCATTGACCCTTTGTACCTGTATGTGTATGCAGCATAGGGAGCGCAAAACTGACAAATTCTCACATATTTCCTTATTTTTCCGTAAAGAAAGCAGTGGATGCTTCTAGCACATGTTCGGTACATTTGTCTGTGGAAATAGGACGTCTTTTAGATGCACAAAGCAAGGTATTTGAAAAAACTAATGAATGCTGCCCTCTTCCTCCTGCTATGTTTGCCGAATAAATAAAATGTACAAGTTTGCCTGACTTTACTCCTCATGATTTGCACCATTATGTGGTAAACAGGGTTTAAAAGCGTACAAGAGGCAGGTTTTCAGTAACTTAGCTGTATATTATGTGAGCTAGTATTAGCCATGCATAATGCAGGCTGTTTCAGATATTCATTGCATTTTTTTTTCAAATATCATATTTTTTTTTCTAATTAGCATTGACTTACCTTGTTTAAAGTGTTCTCTGAGGGATTTAATAAGTCTTCTATCTTCACCAAAATGTAAACGAAAAAGCTCCAGGTTTAGGCTTAAAACCTACTTGCCTGTTAGTGCAGCGTGTTCCACGAGATACAGCCATTTTACAATTGAAATAAATTAAAATGACTTAGAAACTAGCAAGTTTTCGGCAAAGTTTCCGTTGCTGTAATCGGTGTGATGCATGCGGAGTAAAACGACACCACCGGCAACAATCTGTGACCGTCTTGGAGAACCCTCTGCAGGGTTGGCCAAATAAGAGGAATTGAAGGCGTAAGGCCTCGAGGCCAAGAATGTCCCAGTGCATCCTGACCTAGAGGGCCTGGTATCTCTGACAGGGAGTGTCACAGAGGACAAAGAGTCGACCCCTCCGAGGGCAAACAGGTGAACATCAGCCCACCCAAAAAGACTCCAGATCGTGTCCACCACCTCCAGGTGAAGAACCCAATCTCCTGGAGAAGTTATCTGCCTGGAAAGAGTGTCAGCTACTTGATTGCTGTCCCTCGGTAGATACACTGCCCACAGTGTGGACAGACAAGGTGCAGGCCAAGAGAACAGGAGGCCTTAAAGGAGACCTACTGTGATTTTTCTATAAGAAACTATAGCATAAGTACCTCAGTAATTCATA